>JABASD010000696.1:0-61239 GCA_019776165.1 Pogonognathellus flavescens | reverse complement strand
CTTTATATTTGTTCAGTTATACACATTTTTAAATGTCAATTTTTTCAACTTTATACTAATCCTGCATAATCAACAGTTTTTTTTTATACCTGTAAGTTCAGCCACGTTATGTTTTATAATGGAAAAGATATGTAACTCGTTTTTGCAAACTTAACATAACTTTGTAAAGATCAAAATTACATTTTTAACGTGTTGCTTGTTGTATTGCATGCTTAAGTATCTTAATCACATTATTGATTGTTGTTAATGCTAAATATGAGTATGTGGTAGGTGTTTGTATTCTATGTTAGTACGTGTTAAATTTATGCATTCAGTGTATTCATATGAATCTATTACTGAAACATGTATAATATCATTTAATGACTCAAAGAATTAAATATTAAGTAAATAATACTTATGTAATCAGTTAAAATTTGATTTGTTTGTATAGAATTTATTGATATTTGTTTATGAATTTGAAGCCCTATGGTTTGGAACTATTAATTTCTGAGTAAAAGAATAAAAAGATATTGTAAGATTTCAAATGTACAACCTCAAACTTACATTTCACAAAAATTGTTTTAAGAGTTTACAATATCAACTGGTTGCGAGATTGCTTTGATTGCACAAATGTTTGCACAACTTTTTTACATTATTAAATTTTTTCTGATAATTTGGCTGATTTAATTTTATTGTTCACAAGTCAGCTCGTTATTGCCCTCGATGAAAGTGTAAACAGTAAACGTATGACAAATAATGAATGAATTTTTGCAGGAATAAGTTCATCCTATAGCTATTATCTTTGTCGTTTACTTCCTAGCTAAATGCAATTCAATTTCATAAGTCTATTGCTGCTATAAACACCCCTAAACTCATTGGAAACCACAGAATTGTTATCCTGATCATATTTGTTGTACTGTTTAATGTATCTGTATCCGGTACAGTATAATCCGATATTCGCATACAATACAATTCAAAACATGGCTTAGAGGTTATTAAAAAGAATAGTCCTTTGCATATCTTGAGCAACATAAATACAAAAATGTGTTTCTCGACCAAGCAATAACTAGTAAATTTAATGCTTTTATTGGATTGATGGCGTTTTTCATGATGTATGCTTAGGATGCGATCCAGATATTTGCTGCAACCCACACGATTAACTTTATCTACTTGTCATATTCATCGACTTGCTCTCCTGTAGACTTTTGGTATGTAACCAAATGCCACCTTCAATGGAAGAAAGTATTCTTTAATTCGTTGCATACATTTGGAATTGTCTTTTTCTGCTGCTGGATTTATGAATGTTACAGATACTAAATCTTCGTTGATAATTGGCATTTTAAAACACCTCGTGAGATGATGTCATAATCTCATACATATTTCAGAGAATCAATAATTTATTCTGTTATAGGAATGGTCACAGAATCTGTATTGAGCAATGAGTGAAAAAAAAATTCAACCGGAAGGATGAAAATAAATACTAAAAGTGTTGTGCCCCAAAATGACAAGTTATTAAAATTGCATCTTTTATCTGTAATTTATTTCTCTTTTATTGCCTTATGTAGAATCCTTTTGTGAAGCAATCAATAACAATAAACTCTCCTTCATATTTAGGTTTGACTGTAAATAAATTATACAAATTATTTTCTAACTCTACGTTATATCATACCGTGGTAGCTGTGGCTTCCATTTTTTACATACCATACCGTGATACAAACACATACACATATCAACATAATATATCATAATAATCATAGTACTTAAGTCTAAATACTAATAGTACTTCTTTGGAATCCTTAGCGTATACTGCACTGCTTTCACTCTACCCTGATATTAATTAAAATGAAACACATTTCATGTAATTAACTTCAGATATCGTCTTCGGAACTGTCACAATATAATATTTTATGAATTCTTGATAAACACTCCTGGTAAACTTAAAACATTTTGTTAAATCTGAATTTGTAATCCTGGTTACTCGTCTATTTGTAAGTGTGCTTTAAATATTTACATTGTAAAGAGGTTAACAAAGTTAAGATCTGTACCAGAGGTATACAAAATGCCCACAAAATTCTCCCATGAGCCTTCATGTATAGTCAAAAAGGTATTTCTATTTCTGTACTACACATACAACTTGAATTATATACTCACATAATACTTAAGTAGTAGTTTATGAATTTTTATACTATATAAGATACTACAGTGGCTATTCTACATTTACATTCACAAGTAGTTACTAAATGGCGAAGCTTTTTATACATAGATCGATTAAAGTTGTTTCTTAATCAAATAAGTTTAATTAATTGCGAATATAATACACCCAAATACGAACTAATAAAATAGTGCGACATACAAAACGAACGTGCATGTTATAAATACAGAGCGAGTTAACAATTAGCATCCTTAATTAATGGACGGAAGGATGTAAGGGCAACTCGTTCTTGACGGACGGTTACGTTGACTTAATTAGAAGTATTAGTTAATCTTATACTTACAGTAATTACATTTAATATTATCGTTGCTTATTTATTATATGCCTGCACACAGCCAGTATCACTTTAAACTAATTATACACCGAATCGTATGTAAATAGCACGTATAACACACCTAAGCAATTTATTACTGAACAAAGCTTATCATCTTATATAGAATACATAATACACACGTCTA
Organism: Pogonognathellus flavescens; assembly: GCA_019776165.1. Lineage (NCBI taxonomy): Eukaryota > Metazoa > Arthropoda > Collembola > Entomobryomorpha > Tomoceridae > Pogonognathellus > Pogonognathellus flavescens. Next base: position 58,590 of record JABASD010000696.1, on the reverse strand, counting down.
TATATTATAAGAGCGTAACCACACGTACATGTAATTGATACAATAACTATACCATTGATACTAGTGTGTTATTTAACTGCATTCATATAAACACTTTATGCATGCCATAAATAACTCCTACACAAACGCAGTCCTAAAATTCACAACCATGCAGAACCACACCGAACTATGAACAAGTTGGTTGTAGAATGGATGATAAATATGGGTAAAAACTAAACTACAAATAAATATATACGTTTTTGTATAAAAATGGTTAAAATTAGAACCTTCGATGAATTAGATTGATTGTGAGTTAAATGTTCGTCTGAGAATTTTGAGATAAACGCAAAGCATTTTATCCATTCGATGTGCGTGTATCAGCATTTGTTTTCAACTCATATAGGTACTTACTTGAATTTTCATAGCAAATTATTTAAGACCATGCATTCTAAAAAATTAAGACATAATATACATTTCTGAATCCTAAGTTTCACTGTCGGTCTCACATTCATTTCAGATAATTAAATAGATGTACATATACATGTTGAAAAATTACTGTTTGTTTAGTTCACGAATTTTACTTATATAAATGAAATGAGATGGCAATATTGAATTGCTATCATCAAATCGATATTCAATTAATGTACATAGGTACATATCATAATCTATCCAAAGAGTACCACTACTATTGGTAGAAGTGTCCAGTACTATACTAAATTATTACTACACTTGTTACAGCTACATATCTCGAATATTATACTTGATATACATACCTATATATAACACCTTACCTATAACTATGTAACATTAATCATCATGACTTTGAAAAACATACATGTACTACCTACATATTTATATTTATTTTGATACCTTATTCATACTTATTTAGGTAGTTGAAAGTTTTATTCTGTATAATATATTGTAGAAAGCTATCCCTTCTCAAAGCTCGCCAATACTAATGAGCTCATCCAGATCAAGTACACTTTCCAAAAAGTTAAGTCCCCCATGATGAGACCTATCATCCCACTGAATGTTGGATAACTCTTGGTTAAGATGGTGGTGGTTGTTAACATGAATGTGAAACTGATTCTCATCCAGAGTGCTCAGCTCAATAACTTCTGAGACCGACACAGGTTGATTTTCAATGTGCAAACAACGACTATGATTATGGCTATGAATATTTGCCTGCAGTAAAGATGCATCAGTGTGTGGATTGTGACTATGACTATTATGAGGATGAATGCTATCGCTATTCCTAGAACGTGACTGAGCAATAGCGATTTCATAAGAATTATTCTCTAAAACGGCTGAGCCTCCCTCCATGGGGATCTCGACAGTATTATCAATATTCGTAGGCACATAAATGGCATTAGAAGGGAGAGCTGGAGATCCACTAGTTGAGTCGCCACTCCCGTTCCCACTAAGACTATGAGGATTACTACTAGACTCTTGACTAACATCAAAACTAGGAGCGGATGAGCCTGAGGTGCAAAGAACATAAACGTAGTCTCCGTTAGCAGTCAAAATCGGCTCCGCATCCGTACTGCTAAAGAAATCCGAATCGACTAGATGAGTTGCATCAATTGAGTAATCAAGCATATGAACATTTTCCAGGACGGTCACTGTTGGTTGTTGCTGCAATATTCCTTGGGCTGTTGTTCCATTGTTCAGGATATTGGGGAGATGGTGGTGATGGTGTTGAATGTGTTGAATTATATTTGACTCTGTGCTCCCTGGACTGTCGGCAGAGCTGTAGGACATTTGTGGAGAACTCTGCTCAGCAGACATATGAAGCTGAACTTCCATTTCTTTAATTCTGTTGTGATTATTCAAAGTTTGGTTTTCCAAACATGTGATGTCATCACAGGAATGTTGGATTTGAATGTGATCGTGTTCAGGAGATGGAATATGAGAAAATAAATTCCCTTGCTGCTGAGGAACCAAAAGGTGAGAAGCAACCCCCAACTCCGACCCTTGACCGTTTTCCAATAAATTCTTTTTCCCTTTTTTGTTCGGGTTATTTCTCCTCTTCCTTAGTCTATACAATTTTGCTCCATTATCAAGTGACTCGGCGTATGCCGGATCCAATCTCCAAAATCCACCTTTTCCGGGTTCGTCCTTAGAACGTGGCACTTTCATGAAACATCGATTCAGAGACAAGTTGTGTCGGATTGAGTTTTGCCAAGCTGGGTCTGCTTTGCGATAGTATAGAAAATTCTCTTTGATCCAACTGTATATAGAACTCAATGTCATCTTGTTTTTATTCGCTTTCATCGCCATACATATCATAGTAGCGTACGAAAACGGAGGTTTGTCCGTTCGAGTAGTTCTATTTCAAACAAATAAAAGTAAAATTAAGTTTTTCAACAGTCAAACACAAACATAGATCTACATTCTACATCAAGATAAGGGAAAGCGAAAAACACTGCGATAGCGATACTTGGAGAAAAACACAATTGAATAAAAATGTCTAAAGGATTTGGGCCACTAATTAGAACAACAAGTATTACGTAACAAAAAACAAACCCTATATACACCATGACGTAAAAGGCAAAATTTCATATACAGACCTATAGCTAATACGATTATTGTTATTGTTATACCAGTGATCAGTATACCTTTCCGCGGTATATCGATTTCCAGGTATTACATGACTTGTGGGGAAACAGGGCATACAAATAACTGTACAATTGTGTCTTCATATCATCAAAGAATGTTGATTTTGTATGCATAGATACTGTACTACGTGTTGCTAAACAGAAAAGGGAGGTTAACTGTAACTTAATCCTGTTCATGGAGTAAGGGGAATTAATTCCAATTTGTTTGTATCAATGTGTATCCAACTCAGCCAATTAGTGTTTTTACATGCCCAGGTATCCCCAATAGCAGTTGATTTTATATGGGGAAGTAGAGAAACAAATAATAAAAGCTAATGAAATTCTATTGGCTTTTTCTATACAATATTGTGGTTTGTGCAACATTTGTTTACTTTTGCTTCCTTCATTCCAATCCATTACAAAATGTTCAAAACGATACCGCACTCGCTCCGATGTTGGCTAAATTGTTATTGTAACTTGAGACTCATTTCCATACAAGTGAAATTAATAATAATTACCAATTTTAATGAACCCTTGAAAATCGTTTCAAGTTACAACAATTAGCGAGTTGTTTTCATTTGAATGGGAAAGAATTAAAAACCACTAAAGTTGATACTGTGATCACACAGTGATCAAGTGGATATGAATTTTATTAGTACTATAGGTCTAGCGGTCTAGGTATATAACCGAAAACCGAATGTCTTTTAAGGTTCAATTCTTACAGATAGTGCACTCTGCACTACTAATGATATCATTAGTATAATTGAAAATGTAATTGAGAAATAAATTAGTTCATCGCTTTTAAGTATACAATTTCATTCCGGGTATAAGCTAACAATGAGTTAGTATCTTTTGAATAATTATTGATTTCAGTCCTCTATGCACATGCAAGCAAAAAGCAAAAATGGATTGACACACTTATTTCTTTGTCCTTGTTAAACAAACCTGAATTCTGTGAGATCGACTTCTTTTGGCGGATTGTTTTTTCCACCTTTTTTGTTCCCGACCGGTTTCGGACTTGCAGGTGGAGTAGGCGGACCTGGAACAGTTAAGATGTTGATATTCTGCAGCCATGTTAGAGAAGTCAAGTCATCAGATGCAGATGTCGGCTCAGAATTGTCGCTAGAATCATTCCACACATCCTCCATTTCCATCTAAAAAGATAAATTCAAAAATAAAATAATTCTGATACGCATACATTAAAACAAGCTTGTTAAATTAATTCAATCCCGTATTGCAAAATTTTATAACAAAGAATCAAGTTGTAAATGAAAAACAGATTGAAGTTCAGGAATATCAGGAAGTATCGGTTTTGTTTGAATGTTAAAGTTAAAATATTTTTCTCTCTTAATTGAAATATACATTAGAAAATGGCAGTAAGCGATTTACTATACAATTCATTCATACGACCACTTAAATAAAAGAGACAGACTTTGCTCATCGTGATTTACACGAACAAAAATTACTTTTGAACAACTGTATTTATCCTGTACATCCTATACGCTATCACCTACAGGATAAAGTATTGTCACTTGTCTCTGGTTTCCCTGCAAGTGTTTCTCTAGCAGTAATTTTTATTTCGTGTCTAATCAGTCTGATGAGAGTATCGCATTTATTCCCAACTAACAACTAAAAGCATCCAATTTACTCCTTTAAAAGGACATTTTAATGATCTCTTTCGATTCATAGACTTCAAACATGACATCTTCTCATTGAATAAGCATCAGTTTACTTTGGATGCAATTCACATGTCCCACAGTATTACATTATACAGTCTAGAAACATCTCCCATTTACTTATTATGACTCAGGTAGGTATTCATTCCCTTTCAATTGAGTAATACCACGTCCTTCCATTGCTACTTGTATCTTTATACTCACTCACTCACATAATAATGAAATACTACCAGTAGTGTCCCTTTCCCTATCTTCTGATGGTATCTTTCCGTGTACCTTTTACTTTACTGTTTAGTATTTATATACGTCTGTATAAAATATACGTGCAGCATGTTTGTAAGCACACATACGTTAGTATTAGTAGATGTGTATAGAAATAATACAGCAAAATGAACATGCGAGCATCGAGAAAGAGTGTGTTGCTTCTGTGTGTGTGTGTGGAAAAGGCAGGTTATCTGTACTTTCCCACTTTCTCAAATTCTCGTGTAGTCTACTCTACACTTTCCAAGTCTTCTACTGTGTTATTATTATGTCCGTGTACTTATATTGATTGAGTTCATATAAGTATGGGTGAATGAGTGAGTGGTAGAGTTGTATAACTCTGGATGCATTCAGAGCGTCGGATAAAAGACTACACCTGTCTGACACAACAGAATACAAAAGAATAGAAAGAAGTAACAAACTATAGTACCCTTATACAGATATACATACTAGAATCACGTGCATATATATAGGTATACCTAATATCCAAACTAACACGAGATGATCATTTTTGACAATGAAGGAAAGAACATGAGGTAGCCACCTACTATAGTCTATTCGTCTACAAAAGACGACAATAGGAAAACAACTCTTTTCGTCCAACTTGAGTCTAATGTATATAAGCACCATGAATAATAGTACGACAACAATAAAAATTGGATTTAGTGGATTGGATCGATTTGGAGACCTGGCACGCGATTCTGTCAGCTTTTCCTCCACTTGTGCCTCTAACTAAACTCAAGTTTTTAATATTATATAGTAAAGTACCGCTAGCAGGCTTTTACATTTATACATGCACATAGGAAGACATATATCATATATAGTAGAACACTTTTAAGTCTCATGCTACCTCACTCAAAGATATTTTGCTCCCGTGTGAATATGAAGGTCCATATAATCATACAAGTTCCGAACCACAGATGATACAACACATGAAATGAATTACAGACAAGAAAGATTGTACAACAATTATTCTCCTATAGTCTGTTCAGTTAGAAATATGTGAAAAAATGGCAACTGTATGAAATTACAATTTGTGTGAACTTTAGATCTTACTGTCGATTCTCATCGAAACGTCGCAATCAGTAGATAACATTAATATTATATGAATGTAGCAAATACGCAGTTGGCAGAACGTTGTTATTGTTTTGTTAGCAATTCCAGGTATATAAAACATTCCACAAGACGCAGTAGAAACAAAGAGCGAGAGAGCGAGAGTTATAAAGAAAGACCGACATAGCAAACTTGAGAATATATTTATGTTTCGCTTTCATTTGGGTGCCGAGAGGCGCGGGGTATTATTGGATTAGTTGGTCTCCTGCTTGTATAACATTACATGAATATTAGTAAATCGTCCACACTCCACTTACATTACAATACATGGTTGACACACACGATTCGTGTGGTAACGCTGATGCTGCTGTAACGGTACACTGAACTGAATTGATGAATACTACACACTTTAGATTTATTATATTATAAGTGAAATGACTCTTATTAGTATTAGAGAAGTGAAATATTATTATAACTAATCTACTCAGCTTCAACCTAACAGCTAAGGAGGTTAGGTATAATATACTAGTAGCTATAACATACAAGGTACAATAGTACGTACGGCATGGTTTGTATTTTGTAGTATGTCAACATATTTAAGTATTCCTTTAGGTTTACTAAGTTTCGTAATGAAACTTATATGTGAGGCTTGTGTATCTGTCTGTACGTCTGTACGGTAACTCAAGAACGGTTTGGAATAGGAATTGCAGGTTTTACCTGTGTATTTAATGTTTATGATGTCTTGCATAAGTTGCAGTCTTATACAGATAAAATAAATATTCGCATACACAGAAATATTCCTTTCCTTCATTTACTTATAGATACTTATAAATTATAGACAAAGTATTAAAAATTCAGATTATATTTATATAATAATTGTGTTTAGAAGTTTTAGCTTACACCCATAGATTGTAATTGCCTTATTAGCCATACGTATTCATTGTGGCCAAAAAATTAATAATTTTAACTTTTTATATAGATGTTTGACTAGAATACTTCCCTGAACAAAAGTTGAGTTAAAATGTGCAAAATTGAACACCAACAGCACCCGGGGTTCCCAGGCGGTCACCCATCCAAGTACTAACCGGGCCCGACGTTGCTTAACTGCAGTGATCGGACGAGAACTGGTGTATTCAACGTGGTATGGCCGTTGGCGAAGATCATACAATTTTACCCTGTACTTCACTTAAGTAAAAAATTTAAGTTGGGTGTGTGCAGAATATGTCTTGTACACTCTTTACTACTTGCACTTGCATTACTTTTACATACAGGCAAGTGCGGTATGTGTAAACTACATTAGAAGTTTGATTACAACGCATTCTGATCCAAAAGACATCATGTGTGGCCTCTGACACTTTTAATGTGTCTCTGTACCTATGCTGGAAAATATCGCTCTGGCGTAACATAAATACAGGATATTGTAAATACTGTTAGTCTGCATGTGAACAATTAAAATGTAAATTTGTATACGTTTTTACTCCTTATACTCCTTTGAATTCCATTACGATACTTTTCTACTGTGTTTAGCAATGCTTTATTTAGCTTTATACTTTGGAATTATTGTAGCTGCTCCACTCCAGCACTCCAGTCACTGTGGAGTGACTCCAGGAGTGATTCAATAGAGTACCTACGTTTATACCCGGCTGGTTTGCTTCTGTTCTGTTCCTTTCGTGCCTGTCCAGTCCAGTCCAAGCAAGAATTCTCATAAGAGTTTAATGTATCCGTTAAAACTCGCAATCATTCCACTATGTATGTGATAAAGTTTTCCAAGTCAATGACTCGACTTTAGAGAACGAACACAAGTCTGAGTTTTTCGTATAATATATAATGCTTAGGGTAATAATGTGCAATGCATGACACAGCATGCGGGATGGCCTCGAGTTTTACAATACTGGAGCAGGAGCAACGATTACGACTTTCTCCCGCAGATGTTGGTATGATGTGATGTATTTTAGCATGCTGCACGTACATTGTTTCTTAATTTGTAATGCGTACCTAGGATCGCAATATTATTGAGTACCTTATGATTATGATTTTGCCATTTTGCTACACAAAATGGAATTATGCCCTGAGAAATGGAAAGTCAGGTGAGACTGACTTCACACAGTATAAGCTTGATTATGACTGCCAGTCTATATTATTAGTGTGGAATATATGAGTTTAAAGCTTATCTTATAATCTACTCTTTATTCTTTCGCTCATTATACACTAAGCAGAAGGAACGGCTGCCATGTCATGTCATTTTACCTTTAATCATAACGATGACAATGACATCCACAAGGCATACGCTTGCACACATCCTATTTTTAATAATCAACTTGTCCTTTTTGAAAGAAAGACCATGATTGCTATTTTCATTTCAATTATTTTTGCGATGCAATGTCACATCGTAAAAACTGTTCAGGGAATAATTAGTACATAGAAATTGTTTTTCTAATATCTGACATGGTTTATAGCATTTGTTTGTCTGAAGTGTGTATGCATAGAATTTAGTACTAACTATATAAATAGGTATGGCTATTTTATATAAAAATTAATAATGTTTGCGATTCTAAACTGGGTATTATTAATTATTGAACTTCTTTCTACGAAAATTGATGTAGCAAACACGTCATACTATTAGTAACTATGTACGCTACTCCTGTAAGCTTGGTCATTAGCATTTCGTAATGTACGTACATGCTGTACTGTAAGTAAGACTTTACTATGTACTACTATTTACAAATAAACTTAATTATACATGAATACGAGAAAACTTCATTAAACACCATTGTCTCGTGCCCGAAAGGTTTCACACGCTATTTACTATAATTTAAGCTACATAGGTACATATGTAAATAAAATGTTTAAATGTCCTTTCCTGAAAAGCTAACAATAAGAAGGTTTATTAAATAGTGGACTGATTGTGATGTTCGTCCCATTTATATACGAAAGTTTTAGCTCTGCTGAAGCGTAATATTACTGTAAGTAGTTACAGATACGTAGTTACTTATTTATACGCATTCTACTCGTACTAGAACCAATACTGAGCATCATAGGCTCCTCTTTTCTCAACGTATGGGATATTTACATCAAAAATTCATACCAGCTCCTGAATAAACTGAGTGAGTGAGAAGGAGAGTTTGTCCATTCGTCCTATATCATCGTAATGTAAACCAACGATGAGACAATAACCCGTTTGGAACTCGCGAGAAAGAAAGTCCTATGGGATTCTAAACAAGAAGTGGCAGTTATTACATAGTAGATACTCCTATAGACGCTATTTTCGTTTTCCTCGGTGAGTCAGTTGAGTGTCCTGTCCAGCCAGCGTCCAGAGAACTCTATACATATTTTGCTTTTCCTCACCTTCGTAGAAATTCAGATATTAAATGTATCAAATCCTCCTAATAGTCGTAGTTATATCATACTATGCTGGAATTCATAACAAATCTATCTATAGATATTCAATTTAAGTACCGCCTATATACAGAATACATATACAACACAAGAAGCTTTTACGTTCTGGTATGGTTTGTCAATTATATCCCGTCCAGCACGTTACATTTGCATAGTAGGATGGAGAGAAATTTACAATAGGATCTTCAAGAATGGATGGAGTGACACGACTGCTATAGAGGTAGTAGGTACTACTAAAAGTGTCTATTGTGACTCAATAGTCGGATGGAAATTATGATATCGATTGAATCTAGACCAATTGAATTGAATCTACTACTACTCGGCGAAGAAGGAGAAGGTCTGGGAGTCTATAGATATTATTTCATACAGGTTCTACTCCTTTTTGACATAGACGACAAGGAGTGTTGGTTGTAATGCATAGAAACTTCTGTGGCTGGGCAGAGGTCCATTTCAGCGTCCAGCAGAGCAGCTTTAAGCAAGCCGAACCCTAAATTCTACTTCATCTATCATTTATGTATGGAATCCGCTATTTTTCCACGATGGCGCAATGGGAAATAGGATTCAGAATTCGGAGTGATTACTAGACTCCCTTTCCGCTTATTGTATGTGAATATGTACATATGTATGCTTCTCTCTGTGAGTACCTTCTCTATTAATAATAGACTTTACTTGCTGCAGAGTTATCTGTACGTACTTGCGGTCTGAATTGATTTTTCTCTTCTTAAATATTACATACCGTGGGAGGATATGACAATAATATAATGTCATGTACAGGTAGACAGTACAGTATACATTCTCTTAAGAGTAGTATGAGAGAAACTTCTCCGCAATCATCCGAAAAGTAAAATGCTTGCCTAATACTAAGAGTAGTAGTATCATTTCGGAGAATTGAGTGTATAATATTAAATTTTTCATATATATTTGTTAAAATGGATGCAATGCACTATTGACATCAAAAGGGAAAATACAGATACAATAAGAGCTGTACACTTTTACTTGTATTTGAAATAAAGTGGTTTTTAAAGTGGTGTCAGTCCCTAAATAATACACTAATAGACAGAAAAGCTGAATTGGTTTTGATTGCAATATTGTGATAAGACACTTTAATTTCAACCTTTTTCATGTTTTCAGGACAAAGAGTAGCTACATTTAGCAAATTACAGATATAAGCTGGTCAAACTACTATTTACATGCTTTAAATTTCAGATTGTTTCAAGTGGGAAGGGATGTACACTCGAATTCAATTTAGTATTCCTACAGTAGGTAAATGATTGATAAACCGTACTTTCTTTTGTGGACTACATACATACTTCATGCATTTGCCATTTATACGACTACTTATGCTTGCTCCCAAAAATGTTCTACGAATGAGTAGCAATATGCATGGGTAATTCTATTTATAAAGCTAACATACAACCAACATACATAAATTGTAGTCCCATAAACATACAGTTTGCTAGTAATTATTTCAAATCAAATCAATATGCTCCTCTAATTAGCATATCCATAGGTCGGAATGGAGCAGATTTTAAGTAATTAAGTAGCATTTCCTTTTAGGCTTATAGCTTAGCTAAGGAATTTATGAACATTTTCCTTGACTTAGTTGTGCAAGAGAATTTCGATTTGTCAAACTGTTAAATTGCATATTGTGATTGGGTAAGTACTTGTGCTTCAATGATTGACAATGATTGATTTCAAAATTTCAATGATTCAAAGCGATCTCCAGATTTATAATCTTTAATTTGTTCACTTTATTCTGACTCTAGTCGTAATAATATTATGCGACTAATCCAGCAATATATCATCTGCAGGTTCTGGTTACGAGCATTTGTGCATTTTGAAGAATTTAACGCATAGAACGTACAAATCTTATATTTTTGAATGAAATTAACTTGAGTCTGAGATACTTTACCTTATAAAATTATGTTCTTACCCCATTTGTAAACATTAACAATCCCATCAACGAAGTGAATTTGTACACAATGGTCTCTGGGCTTATAAACGGGTAATAAATCTTAAGAATCGAAAGTTAAGAGTATAGGTAGGTACCTTATTGTTGAATTGTGAGAGTCACCCCAGGATGAAATCTTCTACTCGTGACTGTGCAGGCTGCACGAAAGGAAAATTCCCCACTGATAGTCAAGGGTTGATGTTTCAATTCGGAGTGTTAGAAATAAGTGAACTGATTCGAAAATCATAATTTCTTACTAAATATTAGTAAGAAATGTGATACAAATAAATGTATCGGCACAAACTCGCCTTGTTTCTTGGCTAATTCAGTAGCACACTTCAAATACGTATGTTAATTCCAGGTTTAATGTAGATGTGAAGGTATGTATGTAGTGTGTAGTAATGACTTCAACACGATTACGTTATGTTTTTGTGCGTGAATTTACTTACTACGTAGTATTACATATTAACTTTCGAACTAAAGATAATTTATGTGCTTCAACCTATAACTATAATATCAAGGATCACATTTCATCTTTTGTTCTCCGATTCCCTCCCTCTATGACACCACAATAACGCAATATTCTGTTACATCACTGTTGATTTGATTAAACTAAACAAATGTTTACAAACTATCCGTATGACTGTCAAAGGAGCTTTGACCACTAAAACGATTTTGTTATTCTATAATATTCTTAAGCGAAAGCAAATTGAATGACTAACAAACACAATCATGGTATGTATATATATCTGAGCTACACCGATTCTACGTTTTACCCCAAGACGCGTGTTGTGTAGGGGCACACTCGAACGCTTGCGTTTTGCATGGACGAACACACAGACCACTAAACAAGGGAAAGACTACTACGGCTACTACCTGTACTTAGTTAATATTCTCTCTTAGACTTTTACATGAACTCAGTATGGAAAAGGAAGTTAAGCAGGAGAAATGGACTTCAGTTCAGTCTATCGATTTCCGTCATATAACTTTTCTATTTTATACTTCTTTCTATTCTATACTTCTTACTTTCCACTAAAGGCTTTCCTTTTGCTTTACTTGCTCATTCCATTGTAGTTAGTCTCAAAGGTAAAGTAAATTTGTCGCAGGTGAGTAACAAACCACATGGGTCGTATATATACTATATGTATACACAATACACAGTTAGATACGCTATGGGCTTTTCTTTCTTTCCATATTCGCTATATGTATGGACATACAGAAAATTCATGCACACAGAGCAAGGCAAGCTTCCGTTTTATTATAAGTCAGTACCTGTCTGTGCATTACAGAACAAAGTAAAGGTGTGTATTGTGCAAACTGTCTAGAATTGCTTTCTATATACTTACAGTAAAAGTTATACACAAAAACATCAGTCAGGTTGATACAAAACAGTAAAACCGCGCTCAAGCTGCAGGATTAAATTATAATTTTACCCCCGATTTATAAAAAATACTTACAACTGAAAACTACCCCGACTCTACCCGAATATATCATAAAATATACACATGGTTTGCTTAGGTACTCTACATTATGCATGTGTACAATGAATTTTGTAGCAATTGTCAATGAATATAGAATAAGTAATGTATTTGTATATATATAAACCTACACATCCTGGCGAAATCAACCCTACTACTTTGAAAATAACATTACTAGTAGTTATTGTATCCGTATTATGCAATACTTATACAGGTACACGACAAGCTGGAGCTGAGCTGACGGAACTGTTTCCTCCCCACTTGTACTTTTGCTCCGTGACAGTCAGAGAGAGGGGTGAGATCAGACAAGTAGCAAATATCGTAGTAATAATAATAATACAGATAAATACGACTTCAGTTCATTTCATTATACTGGAATAGGCAATAGTTGTAGTTATAATACAAATAAAATATAAATTACACGCTCACCTGTAATGCTTCCACGATTCTTTGGCTAGCATTTATTGTTACTTCCCCATGATGCAGGCTTTTCCCATTCCTACTACACGGGTAATTGTTTTTTCTAATTCATTTACAAGGGGAGCATGATGTAAATGATTTTATTTGTAAGTATATGTAGTAGTAGGGCAAGTAGGGTAATAAGTTCTCGTCTCTTTCAATGTTAAATTTGAATTGAAAGGAAATGTGTTAATATATTCCTGCAAGGAAGTGAGAAATACAAGTTATATTGAGCGAATTTACTATTCTACTTTTTAATAAGCTGTTTTATTAAACTTGCTTTTATTTTCGCCTTTGTTCACCTGATATATTATTTATTTCAGTTGCTGGATTTTGTAATTATTAGATTAAATTCAAAGGAATGAGGAAAGTGTGCACCTTAAACCTATATCCGAGTTGAGACAACTACATCACGATAGATAGTTTCCTTGTAACATTTCATGGTGTCTACACCAGTTAGTGCATAAATACTTTGTGCCAGAAGGCATTGCTTTTGACGGAAGTTACGTACGTACTAATGCACATTAGCTGTTTTTCTATCACCTGTCAGTTAACAAGGCATATAACTTTACACAAAGAATTATTAATGTAGGTTTACTTTACTTACAACTAACCTACATAGGTAGCTATCTCAGAAAGTTGGGTAGCAGACAGAGATGCTCACATTTAATATGAAATATTGCATTGTCTACAGTCAAATATATACAAGCATGATAATGAATTTCGATTCAAACACTACAATTACCACTACAAATAAACAGATCGGATGTCGGACGTGAGTCTCAATTTATTTCGCTCGTTCGTCCGCCGGAACTTAAAGATACATAATCCTACCCTGCTCCATAAGTAGACAGAAAAATTAAAACTCTATACTGTTTTATTTACAGCTATTCATCTAGTTTAAGTTTCAACCACTTATTACCTTTGTAGAATATGGATAGAATCAACATTGACACATACAAAGTACAAATTGTTAATAATTTAGTTGCACACTGGGGTAATGGGAGATATTCGTCAATACTTTTAGATTCTGAAATTCTGACCATAAGCATTTTGTTAATTAGTGTTTGCCAGTAGTTATGGGTATGCACAACTCCAGCCCTGTAACTATACAGCACATAGTCTATAAGTAAATGATCAATAAATATTTTCATCATCAATTGTTAACCGTTGTAGTCATTTAATTACACATTAAAAGAACAGGTTACTTATGGTAAACCAGGTCTCTCTCTCTATGTACTACAGTTATAGCTTTACTATACTGAGTAGCAGTGAACGATTGACCTTTACTCAAGGTTTGTAAATCTGACTCATTGTCAGTCATAAACATAATATTCGTACTAATTGCATTGAAAAAATGCTTTTAACACTATTTTCTGTGAAGTTTATGCAACAAATTTTAATAGAAAGGAAATATTGTACGCTGATTTGATCAAATGATTTACTCCTTTCTCATTCCAAGTAATCTCATCCTAAGTAATCTCATCCCAAATAAAAAAAGAAATTTTTACTGGCTAATTTACAATTAATTTATTTTCAATTCAAACCCGATTTCACAGTTTTTCAGTATAATTTATTAAATTATTCAGCTAAATACACATACGATTTTATTTTCCTCTCCTTGTTCCGAACGAGTAACATTACTTTACATTATAGTTGTCAGAGGTGACACGTAACAAGAAACTCTAGTTATTTTTTGCGCGCTCATTTACTGACTATCTCTGTAAAGTTTGTGTAAATGTAAATTATAACTTCCTCTCTGTTCTGTATAAATCAAAGATTCTGAAGACACTCCAATTTTGAAGCTTATTTAATTATTTACAATGGAGGATACTACCCAACTCAATTCACCGCGTAATGACGAAGAAGATAGTGTGGAATCATTGGTCCCGAAAAAATATGCTGAAAATCTTCTACAGTTGGAAGAACCTGTTGAGATTCCACACGATAAGAAATATCATGCACATTGTCATAGCTGTCGGGTATGCACATAAAAATATTTTGTCCAATTTACATTGAATTACTTATGAATAGATCTTTAAAGCAAACAGATTCATTAGCATTTAGCTCATGGCATTACTTAATAAACAATAGCATTTTATGCTGCGTTATGTAACACTAATGCAGTATTGTATGATTGTATGCACCCCAAACTAGTTGTTAAGACTTTCACTTTGTCCTTCAGATCCCAATTTTTTAATTTCTTTTGGCTAAATTACGTATAAAAGCTCAGTAATTGAACTTGATAATTGATAACAGTCATACATTATAATATTCGTTTCATAGGTCCCAGGCGCTACACCTATCCCAACTGGAGCTCCTCTAATCATCCCGGATGCAATTGGTTTATTTCACCCACCTAAGCCAGGACATGAAGATGACAATTTGCCTGCTAAAGAGATCGAGGAGGTTCTCTTACATATTTTCCCTCCTACAGATACAGAAGGAGAAGCAGGGAAAATTATGCGCATCATGGTAAAGCAGAAAATCTCCGCGTGCGTTTGTGCACATGGAAAATTCTCGTGTACTTATTCGGTTACGATTTGAGATACATCTTTAAACGGATGGAAACGATGATAACAAGGAATTTTATTCGCTGTTTAAGAATATGTTCTGAAATTAGCACAGATGGATAGGTGCAAAATATTTCGGAACGAGAATTTCTCTTATTATTGTCATCCATCTTCATAAACCTTTAATATAAAATTGGAGTAATTGTATTCTCATATTTTATCATTCATAACTTAGGGTTAATAATTGTGTCTTGAATCGTAATCGATTCGATTACTGCAGTATGCAATTATACAATATGCAAAGCACAATGACCTAATAAATGTATGTCAACTCAAATTCAACCAGTAAAGGAAATTATCATGTAAGTAAGCATCATCACGCATAGAATTTATTTAAAGTATAACTTATCTGTTTTTTAACAAGGTTTCTCAGATCAAGGCAACTGACCATGATGTCACTGAATTAAGTGAAGCTTTGGAATTATTGCTGAAAGAACGACATTCAAGACCGGATAGCATCTGTCCTATTAGACGTCAACTGTTCACACAATGTTTTAGTGAGATGATAACTTAAATTCTAGCAGTTGCTAATAATATAATTTAACTTGTATCTACCAAACCAAGCCATGTTTTTCGCACTTCTTAAAAAAGATACATGTAAAATGTTGTTTCTTTACAAGATGAACTGATTCGACAAGAAGTTTTAAATTGTCCTGAGAGAGGAGTTATTTTGACTCGCATATTTAACGAGATTCGTATGACGATTGGCGTTTATCAAACTTTAATTCATGCGGTCGAGTTTTATGCATCGTCCAAAGTCTCATTATTTACCAGAAAAGGTGACATATCTGAGAAACACAATAATCTCCTAGAAGAAAAAGCACATCTGACATTAAGACTAAAGGAGTTGCAAAACAAAAATGATGACTTGGACCGACGAATTGCCGAAAGCTCAGAGCTGAGACAAAAGAAACATGATGACGAAATATTATATCTAAACACGCTTAACTCTCAACTCAAGGTAATTTATACACTGAGACAATTAATTTAGAGCAGTACTTGATTAATATTTATTTATTGTCGAATTATTATCGATATGAGTCGGATACACACATTTTTAACCAGATTTTGCTATAATTACAATTAATTTTGTTGTGTTTTTGACATTTCAGACCGCTTTAGACAAAACTGTTGCCCCGATTCAGAAAAAGGCTTAGACAGTACAGATATAGTATCATTAATGCTGACTAGTTAACAATGGGTGGTTTAACATAGTACATGTGAGAATAATGTTTTTGTGTGCATTTGTAATCACATTTGAGAAAAAAGAAAGTATCAAACTGTAAAAGTTTTAAGAATACAATAAATACTTCAAATATTGATTTTTTATAACATTAACTTTAAAGACTGTTTTGTGCTTTTCGAGTTATTTTGTTAGTATCAATTTACTTTAAAATAAGGCAAATAACAGATTGTAAATTATGAAGTAATACCTAATTGTATTGCAACATTAACACAGATCATTCTTTTAAGATTGCCAGAGTACATGTCTTGGATTTTGTATCCCATGAATGTATGTCTAATTTAATGCTAACAATTAACTATTGAAGGACACTTTATATTGGTAAAATTAAATATTGACTACTACCTACTACCTACCTATCCGTTTTTACTACATTATTACATTTTATTTTGATAATAAGTTTGGAATAATCGTTGCATATTTAGTTCTAGTATTTGTAAGTTATAAATATTAACATTTAAGTATATATTAAATTTTGCGTGTTTCGAGCTAAGCTCAGGATAAAACGTATAATATTAACAAATCAGTTGTTAAACTGAAGTTTGGAATCGAATGATTTATACAGCGATGGCAGCGGTTGAGACTGTGAGGGTACTTCTCCTTATATTAACTCTTAGGCACTTTGGACAATCAGATCTTCCAGGATGAAAGCACCTTAGATGAAAGCAACTTGCACATTTTGGACATCTACTTACTCGATTGATTTGAAACGGAAACAGAATATCACCTTTCTTGCATAGTTCACAAACAAATCCAAGATTTTTGCAAAGCTGTAATCATATATGTATGAATGTGATTAAGAAATCATACTACAATTAAGAAATATCATCTTTACAAGTAAAATTACCTCGCAGTTAAGAACATGATTAATCGCTCGTAATATAAAATCTTTTGTCTTTAGTGGAAGTCCTGTAGAAAATCTAAGGTTAATTAGATCCTCCAAAGAGTACAAGTCAACATCGGCAGTGTAGTACGTTGGAAACTTATCTAGTTCCTTATACAAGCTGCAATACGTACAAGTAAAATTAATACCATTATTAATCAATAAGGCATATTATGTACATATAGTATTAGCCAAGAAATCTAGAGTAAGCAAGGCAACCGTATTTCTCAGAGAAAAACGCGGTTGCCCGGACTCTAGATTTCTTGGTATTAGCAGAAACTTGTCTTAAGAATTGTAACATACTCTACAGCTGCCTTGCAATTCTTCAAATAGTCGATTAAAAATCCTAATTGAATCCTATAGTTTCTAAAGTTATTTAGTTTAACTTTTCGATTTAAAGTTGAATTGATTGCCAAAACGTTGTAGACAGGATCGGATTGTAGACTGTCCAACAGAGTTGCACTAAAGTTTGAAACCATATACCTGCAAAAATCAAAGTAAATCATTATTAATTAAGTACATAGGTAAAGTACAACTGCACAAAAATATGCATGCGGAGGAAACGATCGATTTAATGATTTTGGTTTCAAATAAACTTACGGGCTAAAATCCCACTTATGCAATATCATCTGTGGTAGTCTCGCTTTCTTTAGTGTGTGGCAACCGGTACAGAAGTACCGACCAAGATAATTGCAGTAGCGAAGTGTCGACGTGTATTTAGCATCAATTTTCATACCACATCCTGCACATCTGTATTTCTGGGTTTCCATCAAGGCATTTAAGCTGCAAATAATAAAAATACATTACTAATTATGTTGCGTAAGATATTAAAAGTACGATTGTAAATTTTACGCACACAAGATAACAAAAAGGTTATGTTTACTAACTTTGGTGGAGAATGAATCGTAAATATAATTTGCGGTCTAGGGGGTGCCCAAGTTTCCGTTCCTCGCAACCTCATTGTTTTATCAATGACTCCAACCGAACTGCCACGACCATTACCACTATAATCACTTTCGCTTTCCGAAGCACTAGTTGTCCAGTTCTTTGGCAGTGGCAACAGATTTTGAGGGGCTTCGTGTTCACTTACAAGCCATCTGAGTTCACAAGCTGGAGGAAGATAACTATCCTTCATTTTAGCATTTCTAAGTAAATTCAATGCAACATTTTCTGCAGAAAAGGACGAGGAAGCTATGTCTTCGTCTTCAGATGATACTGATGAACTAGTTGCTTCTATATACATGTATTGAAAATAAATAACCATTCGTATAACACATTATTTGTATTGCGTAATTAGTTTCTATGTATGCATATCATACCGGTTGTTGAGATTATACTTTCACTTTGTCCTTCAGATCCTAATTTCTTAAAGCGCTGTCTTTTCTTCAGATGAGGAGGAGGTCTCCGCGGTTGCTGCTTCCAATATTCAAATCTAAATACACAAAATTTTTATTAAGTAATAAGCGCATTGCATGAACATTATCTTTTTCAAACTCAAAATTGTGTATAAAATCTCTAAGTGAGAGCTTACTCTGATTCTTCAGTCTCTGTATGAACAATCGGTGGTCTCGGGAATCTTTTGCCACTGTAAAATTGTTTTCCTTTAAAGCTACCTCGAACAGTCGTTCCAAACATGTCTTCAATTTTTTTCAATCTTTCTTCTTCTTGAATTTGTGCGAATTTTTGTTGAACTTTCAGTCTTTCAAATGCAGATATTAGAGCTTCAGACACATTAAAGTGTGCATTTTCTCTGTCAAGCTCCGGCATGGTTTCAGACAGAGATGATAAAAATGAAGTTAGCGATTGTCCTTTCTGAGGCAGTGGAAAATTTCCTAATGCAGGTGGTTCTATGTAACCTCCTGATTCTAAAAATGACTTTGTTTTCTTGGCTGGTTTTACAAAACTGTCTTCAGATTCAGACTTTAGTATGGATTCGAATCCTACAGATTCATTCTTTGGTTCAGATGAATGTAATACTTCTTTTGTAGGAACATTTAAGGCTGAGTTAATAGGTACTCGTGGATATACGGCTGCGTCTGGAAGTTGCAAAATATTAGGCGGTGATGTCGCAGGTGAGCCGTATGCGTATGAAAACTCTGGAACATTAACTACAGATTCATCTTCAGTATCAGTCATATAATATTGTATTTTAGTTTGAGCTTCGCCAGTTTCTTGAATATTTTTTTCTTCATTGTGAGATTTTGAATGATTCCCTATACGTCTGCTATTGGCCGACACTTGCTCTCCCATCCCTCTAAACGAAATACTTGGGGATGGTGATGGTGTAACAGGAATTCCACTGAGAGGCATGTCGGCAACTGGATTTTGAATCGAGTTATTTCCAACAAAAATCTAAAAAAATATTAAGTTCACCATACGTATAAACACCAGGCTTGTTAATTATTTAAAGAAGCATGAAGGGGGCATTAGATTTTTCAAATAAATATATGTAAAACAGAAACCAAACCAAACCTTTTCGGACGGAATATCAATGAATGCATCCAAATCTCTTGTGGCGAGTGCATGCAAGCAATTTAGTAGAGCCTTAAACAGAGACTCGTCTTGGAGAAAGGCCCAATCATAGTAAAATGTCTTCACTTCTTGCCTTTGTAAGTATAAAGTCTTAATCAAGCTATGGTCAGTCAGTCTGTTAAAAAAGCAAATAAAGATAAAACCTCAGAGCACAACTTACTGATTGTGAGTGCTGTAAATAAGTAATTTAAGTTCAACGTAAAAGTTAGTTCATTCTAATGGTTACTTTGCACTGTAAACACGGATGGTAGATAATAGTAATCTAAATTAAGAAATACAACTGCGGTTAACCCAGAATCTTGAATATACAGATACATGATAATGATACTGCACACACAGCACATACACTTGACGTCATTAACCTTTCTCAACGATCATTCTCCAGTAACTAAGAGATACTGGGTAGAGAATCGTTAGTCGGTTGTCGATTCAGAGCACAGATGATTATGGTGGTTCATTACCATAAAAAGGTTAATTGAAAATTATACGAAATGGCCACACACGTTGAGACACTTTACAAATGTGCTATTTTAGATTATATAAGAACATAAACACTCTACATAATAATGACATGTTTAGTCATTGATATAACTTGAAATAAAAGTTAAGTTTACTTACGATTCTTCTAGCCACGTATCAAAAGCTGCAAAAGATGGCTGAGTGTAAATCTAAATAAAAACATTTAGAAATTATATTTAACTTTTTTGGTTTTCACAGACCTTACGTAATACGTTTGAGGTTTGACTGTAGTAAATGTGTAATAAAAATAATAAGTCTATAGTCTATGATTATTTATGTAGCTACTTATATATGCTTTGTGTGTAAAAATTAGTTGTTAGTAAATGTAAAAGTCTAGTACAAAGTTTAGCAATGAGGTCTGATTACTGATTATAATATGTGTCACACAATTGGCAAAGTACACCTAAAGCTATAAAGACCGTATTTAGTTCATAAAGCTCCTAAAGACTTCTGCCGACGAGAATCATAGCAATATGTATTTAAAAGTGAAGATCCGCTTAATGTAGACTTACAACATGCAAAGCAATTGAACCAATCTAAAAATATCTACTCAGACAGGTGAATTACAGTACAACACAAAGAGAAATAACATGTAGTCTTTACATATTACCTATATATATTCATTTAGTACTAATGCACAAGTAAAATAAGTATATATAAGTAGTATGTATAAGGTATAGCGTATATGCAATCGCACACTTCTTGCACACAATAGCACTGTATACGCCTAAGTACATATTATATGGATAATCATTTTAATAATAACTCATGTTAATATTAAGATAAAATATGTACGTATATTATATATACAGGTTAGGTATCATGTGTAGGTCTAGGTATACAGATACTGAGATACTTGATACAACTCATAAAAATAAACAATGCATCCAATTACTTTTGTGTAACTGGTGTGCATGACATATTCGCAAGGATTATTCAGCAATGCATAAAAATAAGTCAATGTACATGCAAACCTTATGCCAATAATGTTAACAGACAATCTACTGAAGCTGCACATGCATTAACCTTCTGTATACTTGCATTTTGCATAATTTGCAATAAAGCATGTACGATATAAATATATAAAACATATGAAGTGTATACATGTGCATACCACTTCATATGAAAAATTATTTATTAGCAGCACCTCTAATAGATGTTGTTACCTGTTAGGATACTTAGAATGTACAGTAAGTAAAGTTAGTGTCTGTGTAATCTGATTTAGCATAAAAAATGTATAAGTATACAGCTTTTCCATGAATTGACTTACGAGATGATGTTTTATTTTCGCCCCGTGGCGAAGTATGGCTTTGACTCTGGAATGCAAATATCTGAGTCCACTATGAAGGACATAAACTGACTGCTTGAAAACACACACATCTAGAAGAAATTCTACTGTGCGAATTAGACTATCTAATAACAATTTAGGACATTCCAGACGTTCATTGTGTACAGCATTTAATGCCATTGACCGCACATACGTGAAAAATCAATTAGTAGGTTAATGATAATAATTCTTCAACGTGCAGAGGTAAACCCTATAAGTGTGTATACTTTAAACAATGTAAAGGTACTTAAGTGTTTAGTGTAAATGTAAATTAACCGTGTAAATAATAAACTTGCTGTAAATTAAATGAAGTTTGGAATAGTTCTGTCTGAACTTTGTGTAAATAATGAGCTTTGAGTAAAGATCCACAAAAGTTACGTATAATATTGGACATTAGTAGTGTTACCCGAGTAGTGGAGTTTCTAGTTAGGTAAGTACCTATCTATTTTATTTGCGTTTTGGTTTTGTGTTAAGTTAAGGAATACGATACTGTGTACGTGAAAAATAATTATATGGAAATAAGTGGTTCATATAAATGCGTATCTCCTAATAGTCCTTATAAGTATAAAATCATCCTAGTCCTGTGTACACTGCTCCTATAAACTTAACCGAGCTTATTTGCGCTTCCGGCATTCATACATTCAAAGTTAAAGTTAGGTACATTACATACTCATTAAAGTCTAAATGGATTTTAGGCTTCTGTGATTTACTTGCTGTGTTGCCCACAAATAGTAACACAAACGGGAATAAGTAGCCTTAACTTAAAACCACAAATGCATCCTATAAGTTCATCCTACATTGTTACAGTTATAAATTAAGTGGGTATATTTATAAACTATTTATGTATCGTAAATGTAAATGTGTTGTGTGTGTGTCTGTAGAATTGGATGCATATTTAAAGCAATATGGCAAGCCCTGCTTGAATGGAATGGTGAATGGGAACTTTTATGTGATGATTATAGAGAGACATGTTATATGTACTGTACTCTGGAGTTTCTGTACAAGTGTCAATAAATGAGTTCACTGTGTCAAACCAAACCACACAAATACAAAATCATCTACGTAATTTTATATATAAACTGTTATTTGCTGTGTATACTTTGCTTTATTATCTTGTGCACATTATTGCAACAACTTCTTTGTGATGTCTTTTTGTATGTATGTAATTAATTGTGGGTAATGAAAAGTATGTTTGTTTAGATTATGTCAAATCCAGTTGCAGGAAATCGACCCTCATGGTTCGAAAGAACTGTAGGTAGTTAAAAATCTTCACTATAATGTAAAATGTCCTGTATTAGGAGTCAAGTCACTCACAAAATAAATAAATATTATGGTTTGTAAAAATTGCTAATACTTATATTACGTAATAATCAATGAACTGCCCCGTTTATAACTACAACACAAATTATCGGTAATGTAGCACGGAGTACTTCTTTATATTTTCTTCTGGTGTAATGTAAAAAATGCACAATTTGAACAGAACTAACTGTCGTATTTTATGTAAGTGATTTTGTTTTGTTGTGGAAATATTTATTGGTTAGATTACAAAACTTCCCCTTCATGATGATGAAATGTTTAGTGTAAGAGTGTCAAGTAAATACTTAAGAATTTTGTGACTTATGTTTGCACTTTCGACTTTCAAGATAAATATTTATCTCGCAGATTTGTCCACACTTGCGATAAGATTTGTTTGTTTGGTTTGTTTTGAACAATCTTTCCTCAACCTACGTTAAATCTTGGCTTGTGTGTTAAAGAATAGGGAGGTATTCCTCAGCTGTTTTCATATCGGCTGTCATGAAACAAGTTGCGCACATTTCAAATCGTACCCAGAGACAGATTCTGTGCAGTAGGTAGTTGAACTTTAAATATTCTCCAGGAAATTGTCCAGTCATCAATCTTTGATAGTTTTTCGTTTTTCAGAAAAAAATAAGAGATACTTTATATTTAAATATTAAATTGATTTTTGTAAGTGTAGAATATACAGTCAAAGTCGAAGAATATCTGCATGTCAGACAAGTCAGAGTCAGATTCATTTTCGTCTTGTGAAGTTTGTGTTTGGGTGAAAAAATCTTCGACGAATGTGATGCAATCGATTTCGGTAGTTTTTTTATGCATTGTTGATTTTTGTTGTTTGCCGTCATTTTTTTGTCCATTGTCCATGGTACATTTTTATGTTAATTTGTAATTAATTGATTGATTTCTTTGAATAGGATATTTTCGGTCAAGGGACACAGATCATTTCCCCGTTCCTGAAGGGAGCTTTAGACATAATGACTGTCGGAGTTAGCGGAGGAAACGGTAAAACTCAGAAGGAAGTTGTCAAGAAGGCAAAAGAAATGTCACCAGTGAAAACTAACGTCTTTAAGAATACTCTTCCGTTTAATCGTCACTTTGTGCGACTTGCTGGAATCTCAGGAGCAGTAGCTGTTGGTCTCGGTGCTTACGGCGCCCATGGTATAGATTTTTTATCCCTAAGTCCCTAAATGTAATTTGATACGGAAATACAATTTACAAAATGATTTTAATACAATGATTGAGAGAATTATGTTTTTAATTTTTCTAGTTTTGATAATGGATGACAAAATCCCGGAAGAACAAAAGCATTCTTTTAGAACGGCAAATATGTACCACTTTATCGGAACATTTGGGCTGGTCGCATCTTCTTTGGCAAGATTTCCAGTATTGGTAAGTTCGCACTTTAATTTCGTCTACAATATGTTTGGATAGTATCAGGAATATAAACATCATGTAACTAAACTATATGAAATGAACTACATTTTATTTTCATGGTCGTGAGCAGTCTGGAGTATTGATGGCTATCGGCACTACTGTTTTTTGTGGAGCTTGCTATTATCACGGTTTGACAGGTAAAATGCTAACATTTGTTACGTAAATGCTCCCAAGTAAGCTTTAAGGCGGAGTTGCATCTGATGCGCACTTTTATGAGATAATCGGTGATTTCTCTGGAATGGAAAGTCGAATCGAAAATTCGAAAACCTTATCTGGAAGCTAAAGATATGCTCTATCATAATCTGCTTTTATTTTTTCGAAAAAATGTCAACTGTAAAAAAATCTTAGGAATCCTTAGCGAATTTTCGATTCGACTTTCCATTCCAGAGAAATCAACGATTATCTCAAAAGTGTGCATCAGATGCAACTCTTCCTTAAAGAATGACGAGATTGAGGACTGATAAAATGATTTTAATTTTGAAGGTGATCCGTCGGTACGAAAATTTGCACCTTACGGAGGAACAACCCTTATTGCTGCCTGGTTATCTCTGGTTTTGTAAAAATATGGACCACTACTCTGGCTGGACTGCATCAATACTTAATTAATTAGCACTGCAGCTTTATCATCGAATTAAAACCTCGCCAAATGTATTGATTTTCACAGGATTTAAGCAAAAATCTAATCCAATAGGACGTAGTTAAAAATGTATCCTTACAATATACATAGAAAATTGAATAGAATGTAGATTATTTAACTAGATTACTGTACAACATTATGTTACAAAAACCTTACATATATTATACCACCTAGACAATTTGTCAATGTGATAGATATAACCTACGGTAGTGACATTTGTGGATAAGTTAGTTTTGTTACTGTATGCATAAAATTATGTATACAGGATTAGTTAGGAATTAGGATTGTTGTTCTCAGTTATTATTTTTTGATTGTTACTACTTACTTTTATTATTTCAAGTCTTCATATAATACGATTGCATATAATAATAGTACCTACTCATTTACATGATTATTATTGCATAATAAATGTCAAGTAAGCTACAAATGAAAACAAAGTGAATAAATTGTCATAAAAATATCGTGCAGATTGAAACGTTACTTTTACTACAATTATGGTTGTACCATGCATTTTGCCTTTGCCAAATGTGACTTGATTTACTTCGATCATTTACAAATCAATAAATATAATGTTGCCTTATATACATGTACCTATGATATGTATATTTATTTCATAATGTCCATCTATTTTTAGCTCTGCATAGTATCAAATCAGTCTAGAGTCTCCTCTACGTAATAAGGATGACATTATGCATAGGTAGTTCACATACAGAGAAAATGATCAGTTTGTACATACATTTTCAGATGGCAGCTAGTGTGGCTAAATCCCTCAACGGACTTGTTCCGAATATTCCGATTACCTTTACGTGCCTTTACCTTTTACCATCGCAAGGGAACTGGGATTGTACTGTATGTGTTCAGTGTGCGATGATGATATGAGATCACCAATCCTGGTTATACTCAAGCGAGCTTGCAGTAGTTTTATTGTGTCGTATCAATCTGTAATCGTTTTAGTCAGATTTGTGTGTGTACAAACTGTTTAACAAGCTAAGATTATCTTTCATGAATTCTGCAAAAAATACTTCCTCATGGATTTTGTGACTTATATTAACAGATATGATCTCGTCCCTTAAGTACCTACGAAAAACTTTTAAATTCCCCCTTTGGCCATTTTTTTGGTTGTTGAATCACACTTGCAGGTTACCGAAAAGGTATTTCCAATTTTTAAATATGATTTAATTGTTTTATGTATCATGTTCCGCTTTGTATACATGTACGTATCGAATAGCACTGTAAATACATTGGATGAGATGATGAGTGCATCTGCAGATTACATTACATTTGCCCGCAACATACGCAATCATGAGAACTGTTCTGTCTACACAAATGTTTCTAATAAAGCAAATAAGAATGTTATTCTGTGCTTTCTCATCGTTGAGCAGATCTGCAGACATAAAGTTTAGACGCTTTTGGTAAACAGTATCTCATGTCACAACAGTTTTCCTCAAACATGATAAGCAAATCTTTTCAAGCCGCCAGACAAAAATGACTAGAGACAGAAGGACTAGAGTTGACATTGAACCGTGATACAACGACTAGAAAATGTAACCGCAGACAGTGAAGTGTAAAATACATGAAGACTACAACAAGCAATGCAATGGGAACACATATATCATTAAGCATACATGTATTCCCTATAATATAAAATATCGATTTTCCATGTCAACTTAAGTCAAAATCAACCCTTTTCTTGCCTATTAAAGAACTCTTTACCCCTAACTCATTTATCCAAATCCGAGGAGTAGAGTAGTCACCAAACAGATAAAAAACAAGAGCAGATGTCGAAAAGCAGGAAATGCAACAACTAAAAAATAGCTATTCATATTTTCCCATAAAACTTTGAGGGCTGGTGACTTACGTTCACTTCAGCAGAATGTCTCCTATCTCTCTGAGTGAGTACTAAGAACAACAGAAACTTATAAGACTGTGGTAAAGAGAAGAATTCCACTTTCAGCTCCTGTCTTGTCATGCATTTTTCCTTGAATAAATATGACTAACTTAAGTAGTCTTTTACATATTAGGAAATGTGCACAGGACTGTTTTCTGCAGTGATAAATGAAAACAAGGAGAGTCTATAAGAAGAAACTTCAAAAGCTAATGCATTCTTATAACTCAGTCAGGTATGTACTGCAAACTTGCTTAAAGAGCATGAAAAATCCTTTGAGTATGAATCATGATGAATAATTCTCAGGTGGGTTCCATACGAACTTAAGTTTCATATAAAAATGAATGACAGCTTATGTGGGTTTTCTCAAACCCTAAATTCTTTAGCTGTATACGAGAATTTTAAAAAATTCTATAACACATTAGATTCACGAAAATTAAAAAATACAACAAATGTATGTAAATGAGCTTTTACATCCAAACGTTCTAATTACTACGCGTAAAAAAGGGATGCATAGAAACATTTTATCAATTTTCCACATTTAAATAAAAGTACCTTCCAAATAGCAGTAAGTAAATGTATATGTGCTTTTCTTGTGTAAAGGGTCTTTCAAGAAACACCAAGACTGTTTAGTATGTGTAGTTTCATCCTTCCCTTCTGTTATGTATTAACACAATAGAGGATACATATACGTATACCATCCCAGCAATGGTTACGGCTTTGTCTCAATGGTATTGTCACACATCTCATGAATATGATTCTATGTAAAACACTTGCAATGAAAGGCACAGTGCAACTGATATATTTACATCATCCCTGGAGATGAAACTTTTTAAACAGTTTCTAAAGATTTGATATTTTTAAGACCTCTTGTAAGTAAGGTCTGAGAAGATATTTTTAAGACCTAAGTAAAAGCAAAGAAAACATGTTGTTTGTTAGTAAGTACATGGAGCATTGCCTCGTTTCACCCTTTTAGCGATAGACTTAGCTTTGTTAGTAGCAACCTGCTCTTTTTATACTGAGTATAATTATTGCTTGACGCATTTATGTAGAGGCGTGTGAATGCATTCATTATGTCGGCTTTTTAGTCAAATAACCTCAAAATGTAAACTGTTACCTACAGACATAAATACCTAGTTTAGTACTTTGTAATAGTGTTCTTACAAAGTGCTTGTGTGGTATTAAATAGTTTATGTAATTTTACTAATATTTTGAAACTAGAGTGCCGAGTGCAATGAGCAATCAAGGCAAATCATGTGAGAATCCAATGGTCGCATGAATTGTTTCCTTAAATTTTTGTAGCTACTTACTTCTTGTTATAAGTATAATTATCTGTATATTACTAGTTAAGGCGTTACTATTACTGCATCTTGCATAGAATAGCTAAACTTCATTTTGGGTCGCTCGATACAGAGTTCTAATCCAAGTCCAATTAAATCATTAGACAATGGAATATGCAAGTTTCGTAAAAACTAAATATAGTAAATTATAAACTTATAAAAATAGTATACAAGAAAATTGAAAATTATAAGTTTCTTTATCAAGTTAATAATTTGAGAGTAATTTATAATCATCATCATGTAGTGTTGGTTTTCAATTCAACGAAATGACAATATGTACACATACATCAAGTATACACATACATGATAAGTTTAATAAGTAATACATGTTTGCCATTTGATTCAGCATTGTAGAAAACATTTCTGAAGAAATTCCGTTGATTATGAAAAGAGTCTAACCAGTTTACAATAAAAATTACCTTTTCACCGATTTTTAGTAAACTATAAAATTATTGCTTGTATAACAAAACAGGCTGCAATTCTGAGAAAATCCCACGTTCTATTTCCATTTTCACCCTGCC
The DNA here is from genome assembly GCA_019776165.1 of Pogonognathellus flavescens. NCBI lineage: Eukaryota > Metazoa > Arthropoda > Collembola > Entomobryomorpha > Tomoceridae > Pogonognathellus > Pogonognathellus flavescens. Next base: position 29,550 of record JABASD010000696.1, on the reverse strand, counting down.
CTTCATTATTTCATGGCAATGCTACAACAAAGACCAACTACAATTAGTTAGTGTGCATTTATCAGTGGAGAAAAAATAATTGGATCTGAAGTTTCTGTCTGTCTCATTGTCAGCCATGCATGGATCATTTTTGAGAGAAATGTTGTAAAGATTGACGAGCCTGTTTTAATTTTTAAGGAGCAAAAACAAAACACCCAAACCATTCTCCTCAATCTTTCTCACAAGTTCAATGACTACCAGGAGCCAGGGACATGTATTTTATGAACACAGAACTAGAGATAAACTGTTATATAGTTGTCTATACTGTTATATTTTATGTACAAGTGGATAATATGTAGGTAGATATTTACAATAATGTACTGAAACGAGAGTAATACTTCTACTAGCATAGATATTTAGTAAGTAAAGTACCGTAGGATCAGGATCCCTTTTACTTGTCGTTTCTTGTGTTCTTCCATAGAAGAACACAAGTCGAACTCGAACTCGGGTAAAATAAAAAACCGAAAAAGCGTATGTTTCATTTCGTTATTGCTTCTTACTTACATTACGGTGGTGTTGTTACTCATTCATAAGCCGCAAACTCCTTTCCCACGATCTGCCCGGGTAAAAATTTATTTTTTGACTCATCTTTTTTCTCCAACTTTGCATATGACAGAGTAACACACAAAACGACTTCTACTACTACTGATACTACCACATACAACATATCTATATCCTTCACTCTGCATACCTTATTATGTGCCTTATCATAAGCAACCCGTTGAAATCCAGTTAGTGCATCTATGCACATTCTACTTACAATACAGACATTGCTCTCGAGTCAAAGCGTTCCCCTTCCTCCCTCTCTTGCTCGTTCAGTTTTTTATGCTCACCGTAGATTTTTCCTTTCCCTGTACTTTCCAACAACAAAAATATGATAAATATGCACATATGGAGAATTTTTTTATTATGCTTCATTTCAACCTTCAAGATCTACGACCAAAGCTAGCGAAACGTTGGAAAACCCAGGGAAAACCAAACCAAACATAGTAAATAAGCTAAATTTTTGTGTTCTGCTGTAAAGTGTCATGTTATGCTGCATTGTGTTGTATTTTAGTCCCAGAGTCCTGATACAGAAAAGCATTCAATACTCACTGTCTAATTTTCTCGTACGATTTTAATATAGTATTAGCATATGCATAAACAGAAATGCATAACGCAAGTTAAAGACATAAACGATCTGCTGCTGCCACGGTATATCCTTTCATGTAAATTGGTACTCCCTTGCTTTGTCATGTCATTCCATAATTCCCAGCCCCAGCAGATTGTAAATACTAACATACCTGAAGTTTAGATCTTTTCGGAAGAAAAGGATTTAAAATTGATTGCATTTTTGCGTTTGGCAGCTTATACTTCGTATTTGTAGTGGAAAATTTTGTTCTACTCTCCAATGTAATACACTCAATATAACATTAAGTATTCTAAGTGTAATATATTCCCACCACTATACTACAGTCGGTAAGTAACTCATCTGCATATTATATTAAGGTACAGCGTACTATGTACATGTACATGTGTTCGAGTGTGAGTTAAACAACTGGAATAAGCCGACGACCTAAATATGCCCAACATGGAAATAAATACTACATGCAGATGAAGAAAGATCATATAGTGGAGTATTCTAGTCTCATTACGGACAAAAGTGCCTTTTCTCTTATCATGCATTATCCACACATTGCATTGGGAAGGAATATTGGTCTCTCTCTCTCTCTGTACGACACAAAAATTTTATACATACAATATGTAGATTAACACAGGCTTGGTCTCGGTACATTCATTTGTGTGTTGCATAATATGTGAATCAGGAAAGAGAGGCAGAGCAAAACAAGCGTCTCAGGAATTGAAATGAATATCTCGGCATCTTTAGTTTTTTCTGGGGTTTTCACGGCTCGTTGAATCCCTTAGAAATGGATAAAATAGGCGTACATTTACTACACGTACTTACTACTTACAATTACAATATACGCAGGACATGTTATGCTCTTAGGTATGCATGTTCATGGAACTTTTGGTTTTACTGACTCACTATCACTAATAATCCATTCTAAACCGATTGACAAGAAACAAGTATGTATTTCCTATTTCGTATAGCATTACCATTAAGTAATAAAATTGAACGCATAATTCAACCCTTTCCCACAATTCTTTTAATTTTGTTTATACATGAATAAAAAGGTTCATGTTTGTCCATTCGATTTGTTCCTTCCAGCAATTTTCTTTACAAAATGAGTTCAATGAAACAAATTAATTTGGGACATTCCGTGAATAAATTTGATAAACGTAACTGGGTCTTTGTTAAAGAAAAATCCAGTTTATAAAGTGATAAAATATGTCTAAGGTGCCTTCTACTATAAGTGCCACATTTTTATATACTGAATGTGAAAAATTACCTGTATTTGTTCAAAACCAATTTGCAACAATTTTCTGTTTTGTATATTATTGTATGGCAGTTACTTTCTATAATTATTTCTTTAATGCCTACCATGCTACCACTTCAAATCTATACCATGTTCTGATGGTGGTGATGATGGTGGTGGTCACTGTATGCAATTAATATTGCACGAATACAATTTATCTTACAAAGAGATTCACAATTACAATCACAATATAATTCTTTCAACACACAAGAGGAAAGTTCAAAGCAGAGAAAATTACTGTAGTAGCAAGTAGCAATAGAAATAAGTGGCAACATAACTTTTTCTGAAGATTTTATCAATAGCGGTAGGAAAAGCAAAATAAAGCGTTTACTACAAATCTACAAAGAGTTACAATGCCATTCCTGAATAAAGTGTTCAAATAAAAATAGTAAAAAAGAAGTGTGTATAGAAGTATTAAGTAGCACATGCACAGTGTCGGAGCTTAAGGATTGCATGCAGACATGTAATTAGACAAAATATACAATTTCTAAATGCTTTTGTGCAAGTTCGAGGAAAAAGAGAGGAAAAAACTCTGTATCTGCTCATGATTCCATTTTCATGCTAAGTTAACTCAGCAAAACGCATGACATGTTTAATTTACCGCAGTTTTCTCATGGTATATTTATGTCTCCTTATATTATACATTCATGCAATGCAGACAAACATAAGTAGACTAATAGTTGCTTGAATCATATCGTGTCATCATGTTGTACTTCTTAACTCTTGTGTTTGCATACGCTTAATCGTCTGGGGATTCTAACCACTAATGCATGCACTTGCTTAAAATTCATGCATGTTCTTCTACACACACACATTTACATATTACTCATACTCTTCTGTTATTTTCCTTTTTTCAATATTGCTAGCCAACACTAAGCCAGATCTGATACAAATGAAAGTCTAATCAAAATCCAGAAAATTGTTTCTGTATAAGTACTAGGTATTACATTAATAGTAGGATGTGTGCCTACTGCATTTATTGAATCAATGAGGAAAAAATCTATATGCTTATTTTTATCCCATTTCAATTTAAATATAATTTAAGTGTACCTACGTAGTAATATCCTTTCCATCTGTCGCTGATTGAGGGTACAATTTGTTTTGCACTGGGCTGTGTAGTTTGTTATGTAATAATGATGTAAAATGAATAAAAGTAGCATATACGCGGAAAAAGGGTAAATGTGGGAAATGTAGCAAATTATTATTACTGTGCTAATTTCACAATATTGTTTGTTTACAATTTATGAGCTGATTTGATATTATACTGCTGCAGTACTTTGGTGATAAAAACGAGTGCGTGTAGCCTGATAGCAGCAGTAGAGATTAACAATTGTCACATTAAACCTATAGAGTTACTTTTTGTATGTATACGTTTCATTTATTTACATAAAGTGCTTTTGACTCGATATAGCATAACATTATTCATCGTGAGTTTAACATGGTTCTGGAAAATGATGAATCATAAATATTTCATTATTAAATGGTATTAATATTCATTCCCACTTCGTGAAGAATGATTTATTTAGCACTGGGAAGTTACACACAATTGAATATAAATTCATTTCCCGTGTTGCATTATGTATTGTCGCTCTTAGCTGTAGCAGCATAAATTAACGAATTGTAATAATGCAAGTGAACAGAATTGATAGAATCTTGAAACATTAGGAAACATTAATTTGAGAGTTTGCTGCGTACTACACGAAAACAGCTAAGTATTTGTCGTATTATTCACATTGTACTTATTAGATATTAGCTAAGTAAGTATATATTAGTATACTATTGGCTTAAAGTGGTGCAATATACGGAATTTTGATTGTGATGGTGGGTGGAGATAAAAGTATTAAGACTGCAGAGAAATCCCTACAGAGAAGGCTTTCAGTTTAGTAAAAGTAAATGGAAAATTTATAAACGTATGCATATAATATTAGATATACCTCAGCCATTCGATAAAGTGGTAGCAACGTGGAATACATAAAGACAAATAAAATAGCCTCTATCCAACAAAACAGTCCTGTGTGTGTGGTCATATGAACTTTAAAACATTTTTCTTATTGCCTTTACTTCAAGTAAATACACATTGGATATTTTCCTACGCAAATACAACACGTAATATTACACAACACTTTACTAAACATGTAAACTTATATAGATACATAATATTACACAAGTAAGTGTATCTAAGTCACAGAATGAACTGTGGGCATTAATAATGAGAATGTTTAAAAATACAATAGACCAATAATATCTAACTTAGTGCAAAGACATGAATAAGAGCAAATGAGCAAAAAGCATGACATTGTTAAGTTATAAGAAGCATAGCGCGTTTTCTAGAAAAGCTTGGCAGAAACTAATAAAATTTTCATCATTGATTGGACATTTGTCGCCTGGTTGTACATTCAGAACCCTCAGCATTTCAACTTCACGACTGCTCTGTCAGTTCGCATAAAAATGAATGATCTGCTTTGCTTATTTCTCGCCTAAGCCAAAATACTGAACTCAAGCCCCGTTTTTCCAACCCGACGTGCTAGACGTTTGCTACAAATGCAAATATATCGATTTGTTAGTTTTTATTTCCCCTTTCCTTCCTTCATTTTACTTACTTGCTCACATTAGTTAACTCATGTAGTTGTTATTAGTAAAATATGAGAAACGAGTTTGTACATTTGTATTTCTATTTCCTATATTAAATTCTCGCCCGGGCCACACATTATTACTACACGAAACTTTTGCACCCTCTCATTCATTTTTATGTATTTGTAATGTTTGCTGGTAACCTACGCGTTCTGTTGTAGTCTCAAGTGAACCGGGTGAGTGGTTGTGGTGTCTGGCTGGTCAAAGCAAGGCATAATACACTGCACACTATGAACTTCCAGCTAATATGTACAAATGACTACTACATGTGTCCCTATATACATTGTACATAACATATGATGTACGAATTGGAATTGGCATGTCACTTTAATCTCCATGATCAATCTAAATATACATTGCGTATTATTAACCGTGTTTGGTGTAGCACCTACATATAAAGTAGTGTTGTTGGTAATACTCCGTGCATTTCTTATTCTCCCATGTTCCCATGCGGTTACTTAGCTTTCCGTCTACTTTACAACTACATTACATCACATAACTTACACCAACAGTGTGAGCAATATGGATTTTTAATGCATTTTTTATTCCTCATTTCCGTTCTTAGCACTTTAGTCTGGACACGGTTTTTTGCTTCATTTACAGCTCTACACGCGTTTTAAGTTTAATATTTTTAGGCGCAGTAGGATTTTCACAGGGAAAAAGCTATCTGCTACTTGCTTTCATTATGCATACACTTATTTCCTATTGCCATTATGCATAACCACTTAAAAATATACATGTGAATGCGAATGCATGGAATGTTGTGAGAAGTTGTTTACAATATTTACAAAGTTAAATTGCAAGTTAAAGCTTAACAGTTCTTGTTTTTTGAAACATGAGTAATGATCTGAACGGAAATATGAATGAATTTTCTGGATTATGTCACTAGAGTCCATATAAAACCTCAACAATAGGCTCTTTCTGTTTAGATACAATTCAGTGCATTTCGCAAAACGTCATACAGCACAATACATACAATTTTTATTACACAGACATGCTTGATACTTAGTTATTGGTTAGGTATTATAACTGTTATACATTTAACCTCATTTAGAAATCTTGTTTTGAATATTGGCGATGTATTTTATTTATTTACTAAATAATACGTGGGAGGTTATGTATGGAGAGTAGAATGAAAGAGTTGAATCGAATGATTTTGAATTAAATAAAAGTGCGCTCGTACACTGCGTTCGTACACTGATAATGTCAAAAAGTAATACATTGATGATATTATTAAGTATTCCTTTCCTGATATTCAGAATAAATTATGAAAGATAGTTTTAAGCATGATTTACTCTTCAGACCTCCCATTGAAGTCCTTTTTATAAGTATATATCGTTACACATTTCAATGAATTAAGGCTACTTTACATTTAGATATTCCAGAAACATGATAAAGATAACCAAATCAATTCATGTGGTCCAGTTTTTCGTTGATTTTCCAGTTGTAAAATAAAAGTAGGACTTTTTATCTCTTGCTGCTGAATGAACTGCTCCAACTAAGCCGAGAGCAACTGATACGGATAAATAATAGATGAAAAAGAGTCAAAAATGTCTTTTTGTCGTTGCGGCTCCTTTTTGTCTTGTTCTCAGTTCAATGAAAGATAATAATGTATACAATAATACTTATAATATGACCAAATCAAAACTTTGCAACTATAATGGACTAATAACAAACTATATAATATGTATCAAATCATAGAAATAACCAATAATGGTTGCAAATAAAAGAATTCAATGCGTTCAATCATAAGCTCATTGAATTGGTAAGGGAATGTGTCAGGATAAAAAGAGACAGTTATTATTGTACCAGTAAAAATATAGATGTGTGTGAAATGTTTCATATAATATTACATACAATAATGTAAACTGCATTAATAAGGGCAAATTAAAGTGGACCACGTGGGTAATCATTCATGTTTATCTAAATTGCAAAATGCAATCAAATATCCAAAAATTCGCATTGTTAAGTTTCATGCATGATTCTACTTACGACATGAAAAGTGGCTTCTTGAATACAAATTCTCTGCAAGTTCTTTGTTGCATACGACTGGGAAGTACGTAATAAATATTTAAAGGCATTGCAAACAATTGGATCAATTTCTTAAGGTAATTACATTTTAAATTCATTTTCAATTTTATCATGTATCAGCATCAGCACAGCAATGTATTATATCGCATGCAAAAAATTTAGCAATATGTAAAGCCGCAACACACTATGCTGTTTGCATATTCTGTTAAATTGAGAAAACGGCTCAATTACATGACAGAGCCCCATAAATAAACTCATTACCGCAACTCACATTGAGCGGAATTTCTCATTTCCTCTTGAACGCTCACAGAGTTCGTCGGGACTTGCTTGCTCTCGTTTATCTGTGCAATTGGAATTTTGCAATTTAAATGACGCAAAATAAGAGTATTTGCACAGTCGAGCTGAAATTCTTAGACTCGGTCGTAAACCTCTATTTTCTTACTATTCACCACATAACAAATGTTTCTCGGCAATTTCAACCATGTCACATTGTAATGCTTGCGTCACACATTTTCTCCGATTTATAGCCTCGTCGTGCCTTATTACTACTTATTCAAACCTACCTTTGTATTATTTCTAGCATTGCATTATAAACAACCATTTGCCAAAACACACAGAGTCGAAAGAGTAAGTAAACCGCTCAAAATCGCGTATTGAGATTACTTGCACATTTTAATCCGTGTGTTTTGTAAACTCGATAAATGCAAACAAAAATCAATTTAAATGCATCGCAATCATTATTTATTACACAAATTCAACCAAGTCAACAGAATATTTACTACAATCTGCCATTTTGTGTGCTGCTCCTTTTACATGCGGAGAATGTATGCTCTTTATAACCTGAAATGAACAAGAAAAAGGATTCCACAAGGAGAACAAGAAAACTAACAAGAGATCCATCCATTTCTCAACGAGTGAACCAAAACGAAACACGACGAAAATATTTAACTCTTTTTTACCACTGCCTTTCTCATGTCTATCCATTCTTAGCCCAATATTTAGCTAGTTCTTGTATTCCATGAGGTAAGTTGAAATGTAGGTAAACACTTAAATAGTTACAACGAGCTGAATTGAGTGCCATAGGTACAGATACATACTATTTGGTAAAAAATGTTGTATTTGCAAGTGTAGAATATGTACTTAAGTGGGTAGCCACTACTTTACACCCAGAGCGGCGATATAGATCATTGTAACTGAGAAATCTTATGTGAATACGAAAACGAAATCCACAGAAAAGACAACACTTGTACAAGTAAAGCAAAAGATAGGGGAAATGTATAGAAAACTCGTGAGTTTGACTTTGGCCCAGAGTCAACTATGTTTGAAAGCCAATTTTTCTCCACGAGCTCAACCGACTCAAAAGGAGTGAACATAAAAATAATTTTTTCCCAAGTAGCAAATTTTTGGAAGAGGGAATGCGATTGCAATCTACGAATAAGAGTGACAGTTTGAGCTTACAATGCAATATTGGCAGGAGCACGAGTCTTGTGTACACAAATACATACATTGTGTTTCTAATATACCCAATACACAAGTGTATAGCTACTACTGCTGTACTTGAAGGTGAATAGAGGTAGGAAATGGTATAGCAAACAGAAGGTAGTAGCTAATAATAATAGTTAGTTAGTTCGTAAGTAGCGATAAGAGAAAGATAACTATTGACTGTGAACACACGGTTTAGTAGACAGTAAAAGTGAATGGGAAGAAACTGATGGTTATTGCGTTTGCAAATGCAAGGAAAAGCCGAGCAATTTCAATATGACAAAGCATGTACTAAATTCTTGTAGAGAAACTTTTGCTTTGACTTTTTCGCTTAAGTGATATTTCTTGCACATAGCGTGTTCTGGCCTTTATTTGTTGTGCGTTGACGTTTAAGCAAAGAAATTTTCTTTATGGATATTCTAACTATCTGAAAACTTGCGAAGTATACTAAATACCTCCATACCTTTCCTACGCTTTGGGGCGAAGAGAACATTGCATGGCATTTTCGACGTAAAAATACACATAGTAAATTAACCTAGTCTCTTTTACTTTTTGGTTGAGCCCAGTCTCCGCTTTATTATTGAGTCTAGCTCAATTGAAGTAAAATATTTTCTCATGTGGGAAAATTCTGGGGTAACAGCCAAGAGGTTGAGCGAAGTTTTAAGGAGCTAACGTAAAATATGAGTAGGAAATATGTACACATAAATACACAACATACATTCAGCACTCAAAGTCAGGTTATCCTTAGATTTCCTCTCTTTCTGTTTCAGACAAGATGAAAAGCGAGATTGGAAAATGTGGGGAAAAACATAATCATCCTCGTTATGAGAGATGTTTATGTAAACTTTTCAACTTTTAACTATCACTTATGCGAAGGTTTATGGTGCAGCTAAAGCCACCGCTTTCCCTTTAAAACGAAATGTTATGTTTCGCTATAAATAAATACACCACTCCACTAACACATTATATGCTTCATATCTCATACTCTTACGTAAAATACATACCAACTCTGTTCAATGCAAGTCTCATGTTTTTGTTGCCCGTACACTTAAACGAGAATTTAATATTTTATTTCTCTTGTAATTTGATGTTCAGTTGTAATACTAATACACAAATACCTTCTACTTATTCCACATTTTATAGCAATGAGAACTAAAAACCGATATTCAACTCAAGTTAGACAATATCATGTTAATGCTATGAAAACAACCAATTAGATTTACTAAACGAAACAAATATCTTGGTAATTAACTACATTGGTAACCGAAATTATTGCGTCATACAGAATCACGCGTACTGGACTACATCTTACTGTCATAATCAAAACATGACAGTCACAGTCAATTTTATTCCAACATAATCGGTAGTTTATTTCAAAAATTTCGTAGCATGACACTAAGGTACATTATAATATTTTATCTATTGATGAAACATTATTTGTACATATATCATCAGATGACTTGATCTACTATTCATATTCGGTCAATTTTCTTGATTAATAACTTGGTTTCATTTACACAATTGCATTACTACAAGATAAGAAAACATCACTAATGTGAATGTTATTAGTATGGATATCTGTTTCTAATTTAAAGCAAAATGTAGTAAAAACCTTAAGCATTTCAAGTAGCAATCTATTTGTGAAGATTCGATTATGTGTGGCTACTCACTTAAAAACTTTTATATCCAATAACATGTTCTTTTTTATTTTATGCAATTCAGCCTAGGGATTTAACCGCTATAAAATTCTGTGAACATTCTCCTGCTCCACTTACTCTGCATTGTGTTGTGCTTGTTTGTGTTTAGCTTGAAATGAAAGAGGAGCAATATGAATTCGGCAGAGAAAGCATGAGAGAGTGAATATCTTTGAATTGGATGAATAGGAGAGGGTGAATTTTTCATATTAAAAAATGACTCTCAGCTCCTTTCCTCTTTAAACACCCAACCAAACAGATTGATGGGCTAAAATTTCAAGTTTCATTACTACCGCGGCATCATACCTCTTCTCTCTTGTGTTCTGCTTTAAAAAAGTTGCATAGAGCACACAATGGCCAATGTGTGTATGAATGAGTGAAATTGTTTGCTAGAATAATTTTCTATGTGTAAGTAAAAGCTGGTTTGGTTTGGATATAATTTCACATTTTGTGCAACTTCAACTGGACTCCCTAAGCACCCATGGGCCATCATGAGCCCCTATCGATAATAATGCAATTTGTATATTCCTCACATAGGCAAGCACCATTACAAGCAGCTACATAATAATATACTTACTAAACACTATTGTGTGTGCACTCAAGTGCAGAGTAGCATAGTGTCACACGGTAAGAGTAATCATAATAAATACACCTAGGTATTAAGTATTATATCAAATATTATTCGTTGATCAATCAATGAATCACGGCCTGACACATTTCTCCCTCATCACTCACACCATTATTTCAAGTGCCAGTTTTTTCCTCCTTCTCTCCTGTTCCTATTTTCCATTGCTTACTTGATATCCTTTACATTGTGTAGGTACATCATGTTACTCTATATTATATCTGTACAGACCTAGAGACAATAATAACGATTAGTTATATAATGGTTAAGGAAAAAATTTTAAATCTGCAATCTGTGTAATTTTTGATTATTTGATGACAAAATACTGAATTCGTGTGCTATCCAATAATTTGTAGCCTTAGATTAATTTACTAAAAAAGTTGTATATTCAGATTTCTCTATGTTGAGTTTGCTAAGGCACCCTGTCCCAACAGTGTATGATGCGTTAAAGGTAGGTACAGTGCAAGTAATTAAATTTTCCTGCTGTCATGTTTATCGTTTACAAGCAATGGGTCTATAAATCTAAATCTGTGTTACTACCAGGCATGTATTTTGTATTTGGACATTTTAAAGGCATTTCTGGTATACGAAACGGCAAAAGTCAAAGGAATTTATCCATCTGATGAAACTTGTAATGAAAGGATTAACAACGTGCCTTTCCCTCAATGTTCGTATTTAGTCATCCCAGAGGATGCATTTTTCATTTTCATTACCATCACTCATTCTTCTGCATAATATTCCTCTTTTAGTTGAAAGCTAACATGACTAAATATAATAACTCGTATGTGTACGTCTCTATGTGTATGCTTTATGGTATTATTATGGTATCTCAATGTGTAGTATTATTATGGTATCTCAATGTGTAGTAGTATTAGCATTTCACTTGCTGACGCTTACTAGTACTCCTGTCAAGTCTCAAGCTCCATTGACTTCAACTCACATAGTCCATGTAGTCTTGAGTAAAGAATAGAAGAATACTAATACGGTACCCATAGCCGTCAGTCATCTAACATCGCATAGGTACTAACCAAATAAATGCTTTTACAAGTTCATATATATAAAATATATATGCAAACATCTAAAACAACCTGTAGATTACAGATATGATAATGCACCATCGTGTTTTATATCTAATCTGTGCATCGTAATATTAACTAGTAAACTTGTAGTAGTATGTATTTAGCGCATCTTATTTGTACGCAGTGAATATCAGAAGAATCATAAGAAGTATTACCTATATTCCTCTTTTAAATGTAATCAAATTTACTGAAAGGACTGATTGTGAGTTTAGCTCCAAGTCCAACTCACATCACATTATACCACAGCGCATAAAATAACATAATTTACCATGAAGCTTTGAATGTTAAACTGAAGCTCACCAAGAAATTGATTGATTGCTCTTTGCCTCGGCTATGTATACTAAGTAAATACTTGAGTGTACTAGTTAAATGTAAAAATAGAGAGATGCGAATTGTTGTATAGTACATTACTTACATTATATCTTCGAATTAGAATTCAATCAGAAGAAAAACATGGGACTGAACAAAGCGTATTACATTTATAATAAACAGCACTCATATGCAAAGCAGCAAATACGATTCTTACATTTGACTTGTCCGTAGCAAACTAAAAGTGGTAGTTGTAGTAGAAGGCTCGGCTGATTTTAGATTTGAAATATGCAAAGTATGACACAATCAAACGATTGAACATTGAACCCTTTCTTTTCTTACCTTTAAGGCAAAGCTGTGCGAGGAAATGGCATGAATGGTGAAAAAACTCAAGCCAAGCCAAACTCCAAATGTGGAGAGTATCAGAGTTGGTATTAGTAAATAGCCAATCTATAAAACGATGATATGTATATGACACTCACATACAAAACATTCAAAAGTATTAGTACAAATAATATAAGTACATGACTCGTTGAATTCCCTGTCGTATGCATATACTTACTTTAAAAAGTACTACTACAAATAAGAATGAGTGAAAATCAACAATATAGAATAGAATATACGTATAAACAGTACACAGGGCATGTATGCAATTTAAGAGGAAAAGGCTTGTGGTGTATTTCTGTGTAATTCTAATGGTTATGGTTATTGTGAATGTACATTGCTTAATATATTGAATGGAGTGAGTGAGTGAGAGACGAGCCCAACCCGAAAAGAGCTAAGGAAACGAAACGAAACCAATTTCAATTCCATATCGGAAATCTGCCTTCTTATTTGAGTATTTCGAGATTATCCTTTAACTGAAAGGCGCTTGTGTATCGTAAGGAGTTTGTATGTGCATAGTGCATTGCTAGCATTTTACCACAGTCATATGCAATACCAATAATAGTTAGAGAGAATGCTGTATCCAAGTTGAGCTGAACAGAACAGAGGATGATGATGATAATAATAAACGCATATATCACTGTCTGACCGTCAAAGGATTTCTTTAGTTAAAATGGAAGGGGAAATATCTTCCTTCTACATTTCTGAAAGATGTTTCTCTCCCGTTCCCCACTTTAGGACTTGTGGAGGATTCTTAAAGCGACACCAGCAAATTCAATAATATCGTACAATATAAATACCTACACATGCAGTAAATACAGATACTAACATTATGGGTTTGTTGTAAAACATAGTATTATATATGCATTTGTAGTTTTATATGAAGAATATCCCTATAGTTTTGTTATTTGTAGGAGGCTAGCTTGCTTACATATTGCCTTGTACATTTTTAAGCCTGTATGTAGTTAGTATTCTTTAAATCTACGAATCTAATCTGACCAGACGAGACCATAATGCACTACAGGACAGGTATGCTTTGTGTACATCGTCTCTACAAAGAAAATTTACGACTACGACATGATGACTCGTGATTTTTCGATACATCAAGAAATGAATTGAAAATCTGTTGCTTGTTGTGCACTTTACCTTTTATTGGTAAAGTATTTAGATACTTGTACTAATATTTCTCGATGATACACATTCTCGGCCGAGAAAAGGGGTAGGATTTTAACAAATAATACTAAATAGCATTTCTCTCCACTTTATCATACTAATATCTTTTTAAATTATAGAAAAGTTGCCTACTAGAAGTAATTTCCATATAAGAAGCATCTCACAATAATACCTTCATGATATTGTAAGCAGGAGGAATCTGATTATATATTACAATAAAATTCCGATTTACATTAAACAGACTAACCGGTCTGATGTAATAACAGAATAAGGTGTAGGTATAATTTCAGCATAGGTCTTAATCTCAATATCTGCTAAAACCAAAGTGTCTAAAGTTCTTCCCCACCTGTATACAGGGTACACTTTACACACCTTGGCTAAAACTATTCAGATTAATTAAAATTAATTACACAATTAAAAAATTACGACACACATGCCCAGGCTTGTTTTGTTACACTTATTTTGTCACAGTGTGCTAATTGAATAAACTCATTGCTTTTATATTTCTCCTCAGATATGAATAAGAACAAGGAAGACTGTATTTAATATTGAGTATTACCCGTTTTGTTTCTTTATGTTTTGTATATTATGCTTACCACACCAGAACAGAAGTTTTTCGTATTTAATTAATTTCAAAAATTAGTAATACAATTTATATGGGTTTCATTGTCATAGTCATCGCATATTTCACAGTTAAGAAAACTCCTATATAGTACATACAGCAGTGGTTAGAGATTTACTAGTGATTTACCCAGTGCATTATAATGTGTCAATTCAACATGAATTGTTGATTTCTTTGGCAGTTTACCGTGCGTATACCTGCGTTCAATGTTATGTATACAGATACATGTTTGCCAAAAAAATTGGCTTTCAAATACTTTCATTCCTTAAATCCACAAATCCTACTTAACTTAAACGCAACCATATAATAATACGAGTTATACGATATAGGTATCCAGTATCCAGTAGTAGTAAATGACAAAGCCTTATCGGTAGACTAAGTTATGTGTACCTATTATTGTATGCACCACAACATTGTAATTATCTTTGTATTAGGTGGGCATTGACAGTGCACATAAGCAGTGTGCGCACGTAGCGTTTGTAATAATAAAACCTATAAGGTGCCATTGACTCATTTAGTAATTACACACAAGACGATTTATATCCTTTCGTGGACTGCCTCTGCCTATTCATTTTAATCGAACTTTGCAGAGCCAACTCTGAAAATTCTGCGGCTGTTTTGTATTAGTATTGTCAGTATCTGTAGGATATTAGCTGTGACTGTCTACTTTTATCGTTTCTTTGAATTGAACCCGTGTACTACTTGCATCTCTCTGTCTCTACGTACTCTGTACTTTGTCATGAATGGAAATTTAATATATTATATGTAGTAATTTACTAACGTAAGTCTTGCATATACGTGTACAGTTTCACATGCGGAGGTTTGTTCAACCGAGCGTTCGTCGACGTCTGCAACGTAATACTGTATACGATTCTTCTGAGTCTGCCAAGGACCAAATGCAGTAGGTGATGGTGTTTGTGTTTATTATGGTCTCTCTCTGGCAGACGTCGTCGACGACGATGACGACGATTTTGGTGCTGTAGTAGTAGTGTAAGTGTATAGGTTTAGGTATAGCAATACAAATACAACACCAATAAATATTGCTAGTAAAAACAGTGGTTGTACATTTATGCCTTGCTTTAATCAACCACCACGGTATCATCCGTGTCCTTTATTATTATTTACTTATTTTGTGGTATTCTACGTATAGCTTTTGACTTGACATGACAAACACAGCATTCCATTAGGCCAATAATAGAAGAATAAGTGTGCTTGTGCTCTTTTAATACTCTACACACACAGTCTCACTCATATAGCTAAGGTAAAAATAAAAATAAACGAACGAATTCATTTTCCAATGTTACTATTATACGTTTTTATGTCTGCTTGTGTAAAGATGCGGTGTTGGTGTTGGTGTCGAGTGCAATTCTTCTACCTTTGGTTGTAGAATGTTTTGTCTTGACTTGAGTGAAATTACATATCCGTATGTTATGTTATTTACGTATTTGTTCATCGAGGTAGTTGTATAGATAGCTGTTAGGTATTCCTGTACTGTGTGAGTTAATAACAAAAACTTAGAATAACATTAGGCAAGATAACAAGGCAAGCACGAGAAGGAAAGAAAGAAAAAGAACCCCTAAAATGAACAAGTCGGAATAATAAATGAAAAAATAGCTTGTAATTCCTAATATAGGCACTGTAAACAATCGCAAGGTTGGAAGGATGATAATTATTATTCGTTTGCAAAGGAACAACTACCAGTAAAATGAAAGAGGAGCGCGAGAAAGGAGAGAAATAACGATACAAGCAATAGACACACGAATAAATAGCTTTGACTTCATATATTCTTTGTATTCTTGTGTATTATTCGTATATTAGTGTATTTATTTCTACCATATGTAGACAGAGAGAGAGAGAGAGATGCTGCTGTTGCTTTCAGTTAGCAAATGAAATGTAAATGTAAAGGAAATAACGAATGCACAGTACGAAGAAATGAAAAACTTGGCTTTAAAAGCGACTTTAGACATATACGTGTATTTATTTACTACACTTCTTTCTGTACCGCTTATGCTTGTATTATAAGTTTACTAGCTTTGCTTTGTCTTGGCCTGCCATGCATATTTTTAGAGAACATTCATTTCTGCTGTTTCGAGTTGATATACTAATACATGACTCGGCTCCTACATGCTAAATGAGTTAGAGAGACTGATGAGTAGGATTTTTTCTTTATTGAAAGACAGTTCAAACAGCTCACACTGAATCTTGTTCGTCCTATAACTACACAGGGATGATGGAGCAGTTAAATTTAAGTGTAGAGCGATTTAGTAGAAGTAGTGCTATAGTAGTGTTGGCTTTAGTAGTACTTAATATATCGGAGGTGTTACGTCAAGTACTTATGCAGGGCTAACACCACAATTCAGGGGTCATTAGTCTAAACTTGAATATTTTCATCTCTACGTGTATATCCTTTTCTCTTTGTGTACTTTACAGACTCTTTTCATCTTATTGTTAATAAAAGTATCTCTGAAAACAGAATGTTTACTAATATCTTACTTTGATACACCATAAACGGTCGTTCATATGTATTCTTACTTCATGAAAAGAAAATAATATTTAGGGGTCTTTTATTTTATTTTTATTACCCATTTTCATTTTTTGACTTCTATTACAATTAGATAGATTCTATGTAAATTCATCGCCATCATAAACCTATGGATTTAATTGCTGCTACGCTGTGTTATCTGTGTAGAAATGCTAGTTAAAATATTTCTGAAAAGTTTCTCAAAATTATTGATGTGATCAAAATAAGGTGACAAGAGTATTTTAAAGTTAAGAATTTGATGATGCATGTGTTATTGAATAGTTGGTAGAAAATTAAAGTGTGTTTCATATAAGCAGGAGTAAGTTCTAGTGTGAGCAAATTATAGTTTGGGAAACAGAGACAACGCCTTTTAATTTAGCTTTGCATCGGACACCTGTGGATTCTATTAGTAGGGTTCATTTCAGTTCACCTGATTCCTTTCAAGTAGACGTTTCATTCGATTGCCTTATCTCTGTTTCTCAGCAATGCAGTCAATAATCCAGATTCAAATGCAGATTTGAATACTTACAAGCTAACTTATTGAACGCAGAGATCTCGTTTACTTACATTATTAATCACAACAACTCGCGGGGCATTTTTAACCAAGATCTTGTACATTTTAATATTATTAGCATCTCAAGCTTCGTTAGTGTATTATTAGTCTCTTGTAAAGGCATTCCGTATATTATATTGCCCTATAACTTAAGTTAACCTGGAGTCTATCCACCATGCCTGGCTGTTATGTTACTTGTTCTTGTAATTCAGACAGAACACATTACTATGCAGAGGAATAACGGAGTAGTTGTAAATTTTTGCCACATAGCATTATTGCACATATGCAGGTTTATTAGTAAGGCATGTGAGAATTGATGGTGTATAGTGTGCAGTGGGGACTACTTAATGTATTTACTAACGGAAAATTAATAGTTCATACTCATTTGTAGACACACTCGTTCACTCATACAGGAAAACAAAGAAACACAGAAGGCTTGCGGATTATTATTGTGCATATGCGTAGTATTACGTTATTTATTACAAGCAACAAACTCTGCGAGACATCAACTACTACGAAATTAGGAGTCGAGTCTCTCGTTCAGTAATTCTGTGCTTGCTTGCTTTGCTTTTACTTATACGTGTATTTAAAAATACATAGGTACGTACTTTTTACATGTGCTGTTCCACTAATATAAATCTAAAGCCACATACCGTCTCGGTATTAGCTAGTAGTGGTATTAGGAGTAAAGCGAGAGCATTAGTATTTATACGTGTATGAGAAAGCAATTAGTCAAGTAGACGACTAAGAGATTATTAAGATACTACCAACACTGCAACACTCACTTGACTACCACCAATATTAATAATGCTAGTAGGAAAGGACGAAACCATGCATGTGCATACAAATATTATTACACTGGCAGTGTAAAATGTGTATACGAGAGAGCTTTGACTCTCTGCGACTCCTGTTGGGTTCTCATTTGGATTCTGATTGAAAATTGAAGAACTCTGGTGCTTTTCGAATCGATGATTTTCATTAGTTCACTGTTATGATTCTAAATAGGAAATTCATCAGATTAATCAACGAGTTTTTATAGTCAAGCCAAGTAAAATTTGATTTCGCTCAGCGGGAGAGATTTTCCGTCATAAAAGACAATATGCACATACACACACATCCATTATGTTCCATAATACGGATAGTTAGAGAATTGCATTCAGTTTGAATGAACTTTTTATTCTATGTAATAATATTAACACTCGAGTCAAATAATGCAATCCAGTTCAGTCACATACACAATACAGCTACATTTCAATGCGCACATACAACATAAGAAATGAAGAAGGGCGATGACAAACTGCTTGCTGGTTTGCTTTAATGCAATAATGCTGTTTTTGTTATGTTGCTCAACTGTTACTCTTGTAGTCCATTTATATACACACTTTATGCTACACGCAAGGAGAATATCTTTAAATTTCAATGTACAGTTTATAAATAATGTGTCTATAAGTGCATATATTTACTAAGTGCAATAAAGAGGAAATATAGTGCACTTACTTCGCAAGTATTACAAATACCAGTAATATTCGATATGAAGTGTAACCAAGCTTACATGTTGATTGTTAGTTCAGTGCGGTAAGAACCATGGATTAAATATTTGGTTTTGTACACTCTAAGTTCTTTACATAGAGAAGTAGGATATTATAGGTAATAGATATACAGCTAATGCTGGTAATACGCAAGAGAGCAGTGAAATTTGTAATTTTTTCATTTACTTTTGTGACTTGAGGGAAAATAGTTGTCATTCAGTGTGTTTTTTCACATTTCCGAAAGATTGTAGTGACAGGTCGTCTGATTGATGGATTGTTTGAGCTAACAGGGGGCCACACTCACATTCAACAGTCACATTCCCAAATTCTTTGGCTGTAACTGCACTTTTTCCCTTCAAATGCACTCAACCTCTCTCTCTCTACTACCAATACCAATACTATAATTCAAACTGTTTCAATAATTTTGTTACTCTTAAACAAAATTGCCCACTACAACGTGTTTCACCTGTTAAAGTTTTAATATAGCATAAATAATTTAGTTCCAGATTTTTATTACCCGTATGATTAGCTATTCATATTTTAGTAAAATTTCTTGACGAAGAGAAATATTTTAATACCGAATTTTTTTGCAGCTTCGAAACATCATGCGTATGGTTAGGATAATAATAAAGGACATTATTATAATTATTTCCTACAAGTTTAACTCTGCTGTTGTTTCTTGGTGCAACTATTTCGCATTAAAGTATTACAAAGATTTACACTAAAAAAATATCCAATCGTTTTTGGCTATGGTGTAGCCTTAAGGCATGTGCGTTAAACTTGAATTGAAGCAAGATAGTAACAGAGTACATATATATTTTATTCTTATCTGTCAATCTATTGTTAGACATGCAGCACAAGTCAAACATCAAAGCTATTGATCGGACAATGAATGAATAATGTCTCCTCAAGGAATAAGAATGACTGTGAAGTAAAGTAAGTAACACCTACAGACACTGAATTCATCAAACGTTCAGGGATTGAACAGAACTTGTGTAGCCGTAGCTATAGATATACATTACACTTTTTACACTGAATTCGATTGACAAACCAATTCGTGCAATATTCTCTCCTATTCTAATATTACACATGCATGTTCATTACTTGTAGGATCTCATACACCTCACCTGCAAACCCGCAGGTAAGTTTACATGTGCAAGGGTGTGTGTTTGTGTGGACATCAGCTTTACTTACATTACTAATACAGTACAACATACACGTACTTTTTTTGAAGATTCATTTACTTGAGTATGCAATGTAGTTAACTACCATACTAAAATATTCTAATGAAAATTGTCTACTCCGTATTTACTACAAGGCGTTTTTGATGAGTTTTATGTTGGGAAAACGATATAAAGGATATAAAATCGTATTTGTATATCTTCAAGCATAAAAGTGATGCATCCGTTGGGAAATGAATATAGGAATACGAAAATGTAGAATAAAAGCGCACGACAGAGTCTCATCTTCTCGACTTGGCGTGAGGTTCAACATCACATTGTGTATACAAATAAATATAATTTTTTTCCCTGTTCATTTCACCATTCTTATTCCAAGCGTCAATCGTTCACCTCACACTCTACAAGCTTGATAGGGCATTCAATTCAAGTGTGGATGGTGTGCTGTGTGTGTGGGGGTCTATTATACAGTGTGATATAAGTATACAAACGCCACTGCAAACCAATTGCTATAGATTCGTACCCGTTTCATACACATGGTAAATATATCTTGTAGACACCTAGGCAAATATGAATAGTAATACTACTTGCTGATAGTACACAAGTACAAACGAAATACAACTTAAATATACTACACAGGTAATATACTACGTATCATTCAATTTGCTAACTGCAATGAGGTGTAGTAAGTACATGAAGCCTTTATAGTAAGAACACTGGGCACATTACAATTATATTACCACATCCTGAACAATATACATTATTAAGAATATTTACCTTTCCTTAGCCAGTGTGAGTGTGAGTGTCGGACCTTCATTTACGATTGGTTGTTGTAAGTTTATAGAGAGAGAGTAAGGTGTATGTAGTGTTGTTTGTTAGTAATGAAATGCGGTTAGGTATATTATGTGATGGACGACGGTGTAGAAAAAGATTGTGTGCACCACTTGTGTTGTGCTATGCATAGTTTGTAAAATTAGAGAATGAAATGGGGGAAAAAAACAACAAGCCCTGAAGGAATCAAATGATGTGTGCAAAAAATGGAAATTCTTTGGTTTGGTTAGGGCTGGATTGAGCGATCTTCTGTAGACTTGACTTGAGTGACTTCACATCTCGTTTCGTGTCTCGACTAGACTCGGCCGGCACACAGACAGGCTGCAGGTCCGACACGAGGCAAAATCTTTTTTCTCTCTCTCGTACTCATGCAATGCTTCTTAGCGCACATAGACAACATTAAAGATTGTATTTATACCTCTCTCTAACACTGGTATTGTTTCCATTGCATGTATCTAGTAGTAAGTAGTGTGTGTAAGTGCAGATAGTAGTATACCTACTGCATAATAAAATAAAAACACCTTTGTGTATTATTATATATACTAGCTAGGTGCTTTATAAGACCGCAACTGCCTATTTGCTTTATAATCTAACAAGTGAGTAGCTACTACACACTGCTGGCTACTCCAATAACTTTGATTTTTATATAGTAAGAGGCAAACGTTTGTGATGTGATGGGTCTTTGCATTATTGGCTAACTAACTAACTGCATTATGTTATTTAGTGCTCGACCATACCAGTTTTGACGTCCATGTGTTTCTTATGTACAGATAATGATGAGTTGAACTCCTTATTGTTCACGAGAATACAATGTTATAGACAACATGGCACTACCAACTCGTCATCGATAAATTACCTGTGACAAGACGTATAAATAATTGCTTCTGGGCTTAACTTCTCTCATGTCGGTTCACTCTGTAAGAATCGTCGTTTTCCTATTGCTCAATAATGTGTACAGGACATCCATCTGTTTTACCTGCATTGCATACCAAAAGCAAAACATCCGAGTTTTTTCACGAGTAATGCGAAGATTTGTCTTATTTATGTATTTGTATAGTCAGTGATGAAAGAATTTGAGACCTCAAGTTAACTTAGCTAGCTTTTTATCCACGTACATTTTACCTTTTTAAAGTTGGATCCTGCAGAATCTGCATATTAATTTTAATATGTAATTTTCAATGCCTTAAAATAATGTAAAAAGTCGGTTAAACGCAACTTTACGACTTTTTGGTACAAACATGCAAAAAATATTGTCAATTTTTATAAAACCAATACATAGGTACTCAAATATTTGGTCTAATAAAGAATAAATCTCTCTAAATAAAAAATATATATCTGATGTATACGGGACGGTGTTGTTCGAGTTGAGAGATACTTCTGTAGTTTTAGGCAATGCGACTCTGTTAAATGAAATGACTGCATATGTGTTCTTGTGATCGAAAAAAGTAATAAATGGTGTGGCTTATGCCACTTCTACACTACGTAATATGGAATGCTGTGTGATGATGTGAGTGCCCTTCTTTGTGTAAAGAGTTCCATATGGTAACAAAAGACAAATAATGAATAATAATGAAAAAATCTATTACTCACTTCCTTTCCCCTTTCCTTTCGTTTTTTGTTTGTTTCGTAACTCTTCACTGGTGCAGTATGCACATATTACGCATCAAGACTCGACAAGTGGGGAAGTTAGTGGAAGTATAAGTTCATATATTACACAAGAATTATCTGAACGTCATATGGATGCTGTAATAAGTGTTTTAGACTAAGAAAGAACAGTCCTTGATAGTTGTTGTAGTACACAAGTATTTATATGTGTTTACAAAGACGAAAAACCACAGAAGAAATTAGAGCCAAAAGTTCAAGAAGTGAAAAATAATGAGAGAGTCTCTTCTGGAAATGAGTTACTTATATCTTTAAAGAGAAGTTTCAGGTCTGCAGTATCTTGACTGACGTTTTTTTGTGTCATTTCCTTTATTAATTTTTTATACGCTAAGTTTTCATCATTACAACAACCATACCATTATATTTAGTGGTAGAAAAACCTTTGTGTACATTTACTATGTGTGTATAACACCCTATCTTGCATCTTTTCTTAGTGTTGCTTGCATTGCATTGCAACTATCTTCGAAAGACAGTCTCACTCGTCAAGTCAACAATATTCAATGTGATTCTCATTCTTTGGAATAGTAGTTTCTTTGGATTTTATACAGAGATAGCAAGGAAAAATATATAGGATATGACAATTCAATTTTGTATCTAAATTATTATTCTAAGAAGCTTTTATAATAGTTTGCAGCATAAATCATATTATTTACATATGTAAGCCATGCTAAAAGCATTCTAAACCATTTTGTGAGTTGACGAATAATGAGATTATGGTTGGAAAGCACAGGACAATTGATAAGATCGTATCAAAATGCTTTGCTTGTGTAAAATGGAAGGAAAGTGGAATATAATGTAACATTATTACTTTAAAAGCAGACAATTCTGTATACGTTTGTATACGTATTGAGGTATATTCTGCTGGGAAAGGACAGAGAGCTACTAACGCCCAGGAGATATCCGCCCGCCCTTCAAAATTGGCACTCATTTGTCTCATTTATTCCTCACCTTTTTTCACTTAGCGATTGCAGGATTTACATGTAAGTGTAACTTCGTACAAGAATGAATATCAAAGATAACACACACACACGTATTGTATTCTTCTTGTATGTATATGCATGTAAGTATTTATTATTACAAGTGTACTACTCCGTTCCATTCTTTAACTCCTTTCCGCAGTTGAACAGAACTGAGGTAGTTTTTTGCCGTGAATGTCTCTGTCTCGTCGAATAAATACAGAAAGACAGATATAATTTCCATCATCATCATTATCATCATCATCTCATCTCCGATCTTTCTAGTAAGTTGGAACTCAATTCATCAAATCAACTTGTATTCAATGTACACTACACGAATTACATACCTGCCCATATATCACACTCAACCTACCTCTTACTTTATGCATATTATTTTACATTTATACGAATGCACTTCGATGTTCTTCTTTCCTCTTCTTCCATCAATCTCTTCTTGTCTCTCTCTCTGCCATTATTCGTTACGCTTATAGACTACAGCCACGGCAATACTTGTCTACCCTACTATGTGCTATCTGTAAATCATGAAAAATGTAATGAAATATAATGACAACCCAAACGTTGAGACTTGAAAATCTAAAAGAATTGAATGAGTAAATACGTAGAATAGAAAATAATAGAATTGAATTACACAAGAAAATAAAGAGATTCCTGTTCTGTCTCATGACTTTGCTTTAATAATACTGAATGTAGATTTAATATAAGTCGAGAAGAATATTTCGAAGAAATACGTACGCCCAAAAGTTTAAATTATGAATTGGGCTTGGCTCTACATTATTTGACTATATTATTATTGAGTATTATACTTATCCTTGTAAGGACAAAGTACGAAACGAAACATTTATATTCATCATCATGCCTTGGCTCTGTCGTCTACTACTCTAATCTAATACGTGTA
Source organism: Pogonognathellus flavescens (assembly GCA_019776165.1). Taxonomy (NCBI): domain Eukaryota; kingdom Metazoa; phylum Arthropoda; class Collembola; order Entomobryomorpha; family Tomoceridae; genus Pogonognathellus; species Pogonognathellus flavescens. Next base: position 4,918 of record JABASD010000696.1, on the reverse strand, counting down.
TGTGTGTACTCATTCTTGTCTCAATTGACTTGGCTTACATAAAATCGTCGTTGGACAATGCACAAAGTACAATGACAACCACCATTATTTCTTTGTCACATTTTGCGATCGCATCACATCACACATTAATACCACAATGCTCAGTTTAGTTTTACCACGACAGTCTTCTCTTCCCTCGTAGTATATCACTGCAAACCAAATATCCACATAAATACTTTCTTATTCCGATGTGTACTATATGACATTCCTTTCTGAATATTATTAACTCTGCATAGAGATCTCTCTGTACGAAACTTTATCAAATAAAAAGCTTGCAGTTGATTATTTGCGTAGCACAATATGCTATCGAATATATATAATATCTCTTTAAGTTATCTCTGAAAGAATGCGGCTAAAACCACTAAGGGGCATACCAAACGTAGCTCTGTGCAATAGTATAGTAGCACACACACAGCATACCTCCATTGCTACTTATGTACCTGTGAATAATAATCTATTTACATTAGTCTCACAAGGCACACAATGCATTATGCAGCACAAACCACTCTTTATAGTAACGTATAATGTACAAAGCTTCTAAAAACAATCATGTACAATATTTACATTAAAATACAAAAGTCACTTTTCATCTTTGGTCCCCCTACGCAGTGAGTACTCCTGTTGGTTTTTACTATACTTTGGAATTCATCGGAAAGTATAGCACACACCATATTATGCAACCATACCACACATTATTCTTACCAACAATAAAGCTTACAAAGACATATAGTACTTCTACTACTATTCTGAACATTAACCTAAAGAGTGTAATGTACGGAGTATTGTACAAAAGTAAATACTCAAACCCAACATGATGAAGGAGAACTCTTTGGATTTCTGTGCTTAATACTCCTAAAGTTTCCCTGATCCTAATCACTCCCAACAATTCCATTCTATGCAAATGAGCACAAAATGCGTCGTATAGTACACTACCTTAAGTTTTGACAATCAATTCACTCACTCTAAAATGTGAATTCAAAACGAACGAACCACCATTACATTAAGTGCTGTACTGATATTGTTATTGCAGTAAGCATATTATGCTAAACATTGCAAGAGCTACTTAAGCTAACAATAAGTAAAGGATTGACCTGTTGGTGTTAAGAAAACTGTTTTGGGAATTCTCATTTCTTCATGAAACATCAGTCATGTGTATTTATAATATTGCTATCTTTTCTTAACGTATAATTTACATTAGGTACCCCTGTAAAGAGTTAACGTGGTAAAAAGCCACAGAGAGAAGCTCATGCATTTCTTACACTACACGCCACCACAGGATATAATCCAAAGTAAAGGCAGAAGAAGTAGTAGTAATAGCAATAAGTTTTACTACTACTGCTAGTAGTAGTAGTAGTAGTAGGTAAGGTACTGTATAAGGCAAGGTGTATGTACTAGAGTGATTTCTTGAAGGTATGTTCTGTTTACTTACTTAGTTTATACTGTACAGTGCTGCATCAGTCAGAAAGAAGGTAGACAAAGTGCTAGCTTTTATGATAATGCTGTTGTACTTGTACTATTCTGTTTTCTATTGTGTTCAATGTGTGGCTCGCCTGTGGGTTGGCATCTTGATGCAAATGTAACCGTTTCTGATTCATTGTGATTTCTGCTAGCCGAGCCAGTGGGAGGAGTAAGATAAACTAACCAAGACTGATGGAAATAAAATTACTTATTTCTGAAGAAAGTAACTTTTAGCCGCATATCTCCAATTGTCCAATCTCCTGTCTCTTGCAACAAATGAAATAATTACTTTATTTTGCGCATCTTTTCTTCACATACTTCTTTTGTATTTAACGTTACATTTATCTGCACTTATGCACAATTCATCTGTTCTCATAATTGTATTACATAATTAAATTTGTTCTTAAAAATAAGTACATAGGAAGTTCATTGATGAAAAAGAAATTCACATAGTAAAATAAAATAAAGCCAATCTCCTGTCTCTTGTATCATAATGAAATGAATACCTACTTTATTTTGCACATATTTTTTTATCATTTCATTTACAACACTCTAAAAGATGTTCTATCTAATTCTTAGTGAAGGTAAAAATTAAATTTGTTCTTAAAAATAAGTACGTAGGAATTTTATTGATGAAAAAGGAATTCACATACACTTAGAAAGTAAAGTAACCGAAAGGTTTAGACGAGAATTTCAGTGTGTGAGTCTCTGAGTCTGATGGATTTCTTTTATCGCACATTAATCTTTGCCGTGACCTTTCCAATTTGCTATTTACAGTATCTGTTCAATCAACTTTAATTTTTTATTCAGTTGGAAAATTTCTGTGAAAAGCATGTCGGGCAACATTGAGTGATGATGCAAACTGGCTGGTGTATTATTTAATGTGGAAATGAAAGAAGCGCCTCGTCACACACCGATTTCCGCTAATCAACGAATAAAGCCAAAGAGTTAAAATCCTAACTGTCCTCTAGGAAATGTCGAGAAAAGATGAAAAATGAGTTGAGAGGAGCGTCAACTTTTTATTGATTAGTTTCATTTCGGCTCAGTCATTTTAAATTGCATCGAGTCCTTTTTTGGGGTGTGGTATTCCACATGTAAACTTTGTAAGGTAAAAGGCTTTCCACTCCAATGTAAAGCTTCACGATAGCTCCAGCTCTCTATATAAGACCCTCTGTAATGTAAAGTGTACCGTACCGTGTATGAGTGTATTGTGTGTTTATATTTAAGACATGGGTGACCATACTCTCTAACACCATTCATTCATTTTCTGTTTTGTACCATCACACTTTATATACCTATGTTATAGCTATAGATCATATTGAACTGCAATTAATAGGTAGTTCTCGTACTGTGTAAAAGCTATCGATGGTGTATCAATACCCCAACTGCCTAATAATGTTACACGTACTTGCCATATCCGTATCCGCATCTCTTACTAAAGAACTGTAGGTATTATAGCATGAGTGCAGTGTAATTTGTAAGTCTTTGAACTTGTCCGTGTAGTACGGTATACCTTCACAACAGATCCTGAGTGATTCACATCACACAACAAGTGAAACATTTATTTATTCGATTCACTATCAACGAATTACATTTTTCTTCCCTGTACCTACAGAATTACTGTTTAAAATATTTACCACTACAATTATACTATTCACATTTTGAAGAATGTATTTTTACAGCAGCATAGCAAAGAAATGGCATTTTGTATACTTTTTGTAGTTAGAAGGATTCTTGTAGCAGCTTTTCTTATATTGCAAAGATTATTAATGCAAGCTATACAGTGAGATATTAGGAAGTGTAGTCAACAAATAAGCTTCTGCTGTACTGAACATACTTTTCTGTGTATTATGTGCCTATAAGAAAATATTCAGCAGTTAAGTTTGCACAAAACTGAAATGACGGATATTTCTTAAGTCGCGTTTAGTAAATGATCGTATTTTGACTGTGCTATAAGAATTAAAGGGTAAAAAGCTTAGCAAAGTAAGGTTTTACTAGCTAGCCGAGTATACACCCAAGTCTAATCGACTCAAGTTTAAAGAGTGGGTTTAAACTTTAAAGCATAAAAAACGCGATTCATTTGGAAAGTATCCATTTCATTCCCTTTTCGCGACTATGACTTTGATGAATTATTATTTTCTTTTAAAGTCTCTTCACCCTTTGAGATGGGAATTGGGAGCCGCTTGCCTCAATGCACTGCCTTTTGCATTGCACTCGCTCCTGCGTCTTTTCTTCTCCTTTTTACATGGGAAGTGTGTTCCTTACTGTGTACAGGATATAAATATATACGGCGGGCAATGGCATAGCGTTGTACACTGTCCCGTTTGCCGTGCTCTTTCTTTACTTATGATTTTGCAGTGGTTATAATAAATGCAGTACCCTTATGCTTATAATAAACACCCTAATAGTTTAGTTGGACGATTGGTATTGCGTTACCTGATCTTTATAGAGTTTCATTGAATTACACACGGGCAGGAGTACGTAATGTATTGCCTTTGCCTATGGCTTCCTTGGGCTTTGTGCTATTATGTACAAGTACAGTAAAAGGTCGAGCGACCCAAGCCAAGAGGTGAAATGAATAAAATAAAGACTCTCTAAATAAAAGTCACAGAGCCGCACAACCTGATACTGATACTTTCCTAATGCATTGTTCCTTTGCACAATTGCTAAAAAACTTGAAGAATGAATTCTGGATTTGTTTTCCTTACTTTAGGATTTTCTGAATGGGATTTGCGTCCTTTTCGTATCATTAATGCATTACAACACACAACTATTTAACACAATATAACGTGGTAGGACATAACGGATTGTAAGTGACTGTTGTGAGAAATGAAGAAAGGCTTTTTGTCATTTTGTTCATTACACTGACGAAATCCAAGTTTGAGTCATTCCAAATGGATTTCTATATATACGAATAAGATACCTGTGTTTTGTGTTTAGATATACGGCTGGTGCTTTACACATTGGGTAAAGAAATATTTTGATGGGATTTTATCACTTGAGAAGAATACGTATCGTGAGAAAGTCGGCTGGTTTGATCTGGACAAGGTTTTGTGGTTGGTTGGTGATGGTGTTGGACCTTCGAAGCAATTGCAATATATCGTTTACCTTAAGGGTACTTTTATGGACATGAGTTAGAATTTAATGATAATTGGATATGAAATTATTGGCTTGGTGGGTAATTAAGTGCGAGTTGTTAAATAAAACAATTCTCTCTCTCTCAGCTTAGTTTTGTTTTTATCTTAGCACATATTTGAGGTTGACAGTAAAAGGTGAATGCGTTTCATAATGACTTGTTGGCTCAGTTGCTTGCTCGTCCTTTATTAAACAACGAAGTTGTTTTATGGAAATGGCAAAGCTGTCCGTCCGTCTGTCTGTCTGTCCGTCTGTCCGTCATCACGATAACTCAAGAACGTTTTGA
>JABASD010000695.1:0-61254 GCA_019776165.1 Pogonognathellus flavescens | reverse complement strand
TTTGGGAAATTGGGAGTGGGAGCTATAACATGAATAGTCCAAACTGATTTTCTTGTGCACAGTCCCTATAGAATATTAGAATTAGAAGCCCACCATTTATATTTGGGTATTTTACATACCCCAGCCTAGGTCAGTCGTGCCCCATCCATTACCCAATCCTGAATACGCCCTATTTTTTAATAGTAGGCAGAGTGGGCACTAGGCAAAAAGCTATCTACTTCGATACAATTATCTTAGAATTTTTAACCTTCAAATACTCCAATGTCCAACACCAATTGCTGGTCTTCTTTGGCAGTACCACTAAAGTCCTCCGATTGGTGTATGCGATTCACATACCATTCAATCTCACGCCCACTTTTGCTTTCAGACCTAGACTACTCGTTCTTCTCTTCTATTGTGGTTCTTTCATCTATGACATCGTTAAGGGTTTCATTTTATTAGGGGGTTAGGAATCCGTATGTGTATGCTTATGCATGGTAAGAGTGCAGTAGTGCAGTGCCGAAGCTTTAGCTTACTTAGCTTGCTTTGCTATGCTACACGAATCTATTCCGAATCAGTCAGTTTAGTGCAGTCAGAGTCTTGGAGATATCCATATCTCGCTTGTGGTATAGAGGTGGTTGGTGAATAAATGTAAACATAAAACAAAGTGAACATTGAAGACGTTGTGAGTGACTGTGAGCGTATCGTTTTAATTTTAGTGTTAATGTGTCATTGTCATTGATTGATATTTTTGATTTTAAAAATATCCTTTGCTTCGTCAACTCTTTGGTCCATCAAAAACATCGTGAAGTCAAGTCACCGTCCTTATCTTTATGTACGTACTTACAAAGTACGTGCTAGTGTCTAGTGTTCCCCGGTGGTTTTAGCCGTGTAGAACATACAAAGATACGAATGCAAAATCCAACATACGGGTACGTACTCGGGTATTATCTCTCCCGTATTTCTAGCTATGACACACCGAAGAAAGAAACACATGTGCTTTTCGGTGTGAGATTTCTTTGTTTCCTCGGTCGGGTATTCTATCCGTTCATCCATTGTCCATGTGCGTTTGTTTTGTGATCCGCATCCTTTATGAATGTAGGTAGATTTTGAATTGTACTATTGAAGATACGGATATTCAGCAAAAACAAAGTATATTCTATTAAGGACAGCTTGAGGTATGTAGCGATTGCTACGGTTAAATACTGTCATTATATTCCTTAGCCTCAATATTTTGTCACCTCAGTAAACACAAAAAATGTTAAGGTATACTAAGTGTAAGTAAGTGTGGTTGACAGCCTTGTTGTTGTGTAATAGAAAATGACCAAATGTCACATTTTGACTAAATACATAAAGGTACATAAGTGCATATTGCTATCCTAGTTATTTTATGTCTAATCTGATGACTGGTTTGTCAGGAATTCGAATTTAAACCTTTAAATTTGATTTAAACAAAATAAGTAAAATTATAAGCTCTATAAGCTTTTAAACTCTAAACACTCTATAGGGATATGGCTTAAGACACATTTTTTATGCTTGAATATTTTATGCTGGAAACCTGTAAAGACGTAAAGGCAAATGCAGCCATATAATGTATAATTGCTTCAAAAAGCAAAATAGCTAGTAAGTAAATAAGTAGTAAGACGGACAAGCAGTGGGTGTGTCAGTGCCATTATCTGCCGTTGACCGTATTTTGCAACGCATACGATAGAATGATAACAATTGGATTGATTTGATTATTGAGTAACCGAATTACACACTCCCCCGAACCTTTATCCCATGTTATTTAATTCTGAAGTTAGCTAACGTAATATTTCGTCAGCATTATATCAGAGGATTCCTCATGCAATACATAAAAATACATCAAATTGCAATTAAAAAGTAGGAAGAATGACTTAGAGAGGTTGGATGAAGATATAGCTTGGCACTAATGTAAGTTAGAGTAGTGTTTTCATTTTTTATTTTTACACTCTGAAGTGAAGACACCAAGTCGACCAAGTATACCATGGGCCTTGTACACACCAATACTCAATCTTTATCAATTTTACACAACTGTATATTATAGGAAAAAGAATAAATCTATAGTTGGCAGTTTTTGGCAGTTACAGATCATAGCGATGATAACAGTTGCTGCAGTTAGTAGTTTTTCCTAGTTTTTGTTTTTTATATAGTATAGGCATAGGTAATAAGTTCATGGTAGTTAGTTAAAGATATTCGTGGTTTAGTTAACCTTATTTTTAGTATTGTATGTTGCTAGTTACTACGTCTAGTTTGTAAAGGGTAGACATGTAGTTCTTCGGTTGATTGAATGTCGGATGATCCTTACAAAGCTTATAAAGACTAAATCCGTGTTGTATGTAGGTGTGTCGGTGTGTGGCAGGGTTAAGTAAGTGGGAATTGGATGGATGGGAAGGAATTTTATATTAAGCGAATAATACTGTACTAATGTGCAAAACCATAATGGTGTAAAATGTAAAATCGTAATCAGAAATCTACTACTACTACAAACTGTACAAACTACGATGTATTGAATGTATGTAATACAATATGTGCGCTGTGTATTTGCCAAGTGCTTATGTGTGAAATGCTGTATAATGTATACCTATAGCAATTTATAACACAGGTATTAAGATAGGTACCTAATTGTTCCTGTACCATATCAATCCCTTCCTCCCAATATCATATCATAGCCAGAGCTGTTATAAATTGGTTTGGTATATATTTTGGCATATGTACGGTACAACAAAGTTCCATATTACAGAACAACGAGGAGAGAATTTTAAAAAGGCGTTGTCTTGATAGTGTAGCTTCATCCATGCACCATAAAAATGTAACTATCTAGCTGATCTTTTTGTTAAAGTTTGTGTGTACACAATTGTAGGCACCACTAGGATAGCTTACAGTAGGTATAATAAGTACCTAATGTAGTTTTAGTAAGTAACTAGCAAAAGTATAGTATCTAATGCACTACAATGTGATATGCAATGTACCTTTACGGAAATGGTCACACTAGCTCGATCTAATCTTTTTAATAATGTTCAGAATTTGAACTTCCAATGCCTTGCTCTCTAATATCATATTTGATTTTGCACCACTTTATTTAAAAACGCAGTGCAAAATGCATAATACACTTCTACTTGTGTACTTATTTGTATTATATAAGTACTACTGCCTCTACTGCTTACACACAAACGTATTTTTATAAAATTGATTAGTACAGATAGATTTTTTATGATTTGGTGACCCTATTACATAATAAACCTAACCGATTTTGTAGCATTTAGCAGGAAATTTTTGCACAGTTTAATATAAAGGTATGATATGAGATTTCTTAGTTAAAGCTTAGATAACTGAATACACATTCTCCTGCAGGATATACAAACATTTTGCACTGCAGGAACAACAATTTATTAATAATTAAATTGAAGCGTGCGTAATACTTAGGTTATTAAGTTCACTAAAATAAATGTACCCAGTTACCTATCTGTTATTTCATAGAGCCCAGTATAATTGAATGAATATGCCAAACACTAATATTTTGGTATCTGGTTTTTATTTTTAATTTGCAGATTACACAGCCTGTGTGATAATGGTAACGAAGAAAAGACCACAATGCTTGTGTACGTTGTGCCTTACTATGCGTGCTTACATTTAGTGTAGCCAACGTAAAGGAAAGTGGAAATCATGAATGGAAAAGCAAGACAGAAAACTTCATTGAGAAGAAGCTAAGCTAGCCTCGTTGTTAGGTACTGGCGTACTGGTGTATGTGGTAGCGGTAGCGCCGTAGCGCTGGAGTTAAATGGAACAGTTACATATTACATTACGAATTACCAACTGGGAGTTTAGTAAGTTTGGCTGCGATGTAAACGTAAATAGCTTAGTCGACTTGAATCGAATTCAGCAGTTGGTGTAGCAGATCGGAACAGTGAAGACATTATTGCAATTTGTATAACTGTAGCTGTATTAGTCTTGGTGTTTTGGTGAATAGTGAGTTACATACAATTCAAGTGAAGTTGTGCTTGTGCTGCTCATATTTATTTTTGGATACGTATTCGTTTCACTGTGCCCTGGTTCTACGAACTCGGAGGCTGGTGACAGTTTGGCCTTCGATTTAATTTAGTCATTCATGTCGTTCTGTTCTGTGTTTACTATCTGCTTCTGTTCACAACCCATGTTAAATACAATACAAGCTTCTGTCGACAAATAATAAGTCATATTAAGTGGAAATCATATTTTGTGTTTACACAAGTTTCCAAAAAACAAGTCGACTTAACGAACAAGTGTTGGTTTTATTTATGTTGTCGCTTTCCTTAATGTTTTTGAGGTTAGCTACTAAACCTAAACTGCAGAGACAAAGCACGAACGGTTAAACAGTGTTCTCCAAACATCGTAGCAAAATGTTTGATTAGTTTATGTTGCAGTAATTGTGTTGGTGACATTTGGCTCAATGAGTGCTGCCAATAGTGTTACGTTGGATGTGAGTGCTACTCCCCGTTCCATCAACACCAAAACCAACACTCCTCACCCACAAAATGTTAGACTTTCTCCTGGTAATGTTAACAAAGTAAATTCCCCAAATGAGAAAAATGTTGGGGAACATTTTGCACCTTTAAGTCTCAATGCTCCTTCTGGTTCAAGTAATCCTTCGCCATACATATCGGTGAGCTCAGTGTCTACCGGAGCAACCCCTGCCAATAAGATTGAGAACGATAACTACGGAGATGCTCAACAGTTGTACTTGCATCAGTATAACCGAATTGGTGGAAACAATGCTCCTAACAGTCTTCCACCCGCAGTTTTATTGGAAAGAAATCCAATAGTTGTACCATCACCTTCCCCTCCCGGAAATCATGACGTGGATCCTTTCGTAGTAACTGTGAGAAACTCTCCTAGTAAACTGGGGAAAAGCAACAGCGCTTCGTTTATCGGAAAAAGTCCCCCTGCGGGTAACATTGCTCTGACACTTGGTAACGTTCCTGGAGGCGCAAATCCAAAAACAGGGCCTAGACTTGCTCTTTACAGAAGCAACAGCAGTTTGGATTTACTAGACAGAGACAACTATTGTCACCATCGTTCAAGTCTTGGCGGAGCAAAATTGAGTCAGCAGTTTCATCAACATACAGTTCATACCCATGCATTACAAAATCAACAACAATCAGGAAGTAACCAGCTTACACACTTAATGACTCATAATCATCAACACAACAGACATTCTGCTAAACCCGAACAAAATCATTATACTGGATGTTTCACTCGAAGAAAAGATTTCGGAAGTCATGGTTCAATTGATATGCTTTCCAATAATGCTGGATTTACCAATTCAGTTACAGCTTTAAAGAGTGAACGCAGTGGTTCTTTAGGTAGTAATAGTTCAAATTTTTTATCCTTAGTAGCTTCTAGCATGAGTAGAGATAGAAGGGGTTCTTTTGATGTTCACGAAGACAATGTGGCAAGCAATTCTAATACATTATCAGTGCCAGTTGTTACCACTACAGTTAATGGGAAGAAAGACGTGAATATCAGTAGAGATTCAGCAAGTCCAAGACTTCGTTATAAATTCCAAAAACTTTGGGAGCATAAAGAGAAGCCAGGAAGCGCTTCCACAGTTGCATGTACAGCTGCAGTTGTTGATGGTTCTGCGGGAAGTAAAGGAAATATGTCGGCGTCAACAAGTAAAACGGAAGCTTCGATCTTTCGAAAGCTTCGGGGAGGTTCCACTTCATCCAGAAACAATGGGGCTACAAAGAGTCTGCCAGAATCTGTGAAATTTGATAGTCTTAGTGCCCCTATGCCGAATAGTATTGGGGATCTCTCTCAACAGGACACAGAAGGAAAACCAATTTTGAGACATGGTAGTTGTATGGAAGAACGATACAGAAGGCGTGTTTTTGCTCATTACGATTGTCAAAGCGTGTCAGCAAATATTTCGTATGCTGCACGACTCAGGGGACTCTTGTCTAAGAGACGTAATACAACCACAGGTGCTTCTGCAGCCTCGTTAAGTCAGCGACCAATTTCTACTATTAATGTGTCATTGAAAAGTGGGGTTGGTCCTGGTGTTTCAAGTAATGACAACAATCCTAGTCTTGATATAGTACCTGCAGAAGAGCCGGATACTGGGGATGGAAATTCCAATGCTTTAGTTCTGAAGTAAGCATCTTAAACTTTTAATTTTCTTAATCTTATTATTGTGACATGTTTGCTTTGATTTTTTTGCAAGCTTATAATAATAATATCCTTTACTTCATGCAGTTGTCCATATTTTCGGAATGAAGTGGGAGGTGAAGCGGAGAGAGTTGTGTGCCTGACTAGGCTTAAAAAGCCCAACTCATCATTAAGCCGTCACCGTCGAAACTATTTGCACTTAACTGCATCAGGGTCTAACATTGGGAATCTCGGAACTGGTGCAGGAGATGCATTGATTTCATTAAGTTTAGGCCGAAGTGGTGGTGGTAGTGGTAACCGGGTCATGATTCAAAGTCCTTACGATGAGACTTGCCATCGGTCTCAGCAAGCACGGGGTTTGTCTCTTCTGGAATGGAATACTGGAACAACTCATTGGCTTCAGGGTTCTTGTCCCTACACTAATAGAGTTACCCGGCAGTCCCTCTTGGAAGCTGTGGACCTTGGTGCAGCCTACTACAGGAAGTACTTCTACAGACAAGGTTAGGAATTTTAATGTTATATCTTCTAAGAAATAATAATTCCTTTGTGTGAATGGTCATTGACTATAAAAATGTATGAAATATGAAACATAATATTATTATGCACCTTACGCATTGCTTCTGTCTGTCATTCACTTCACAATCGTTCCCCTGTCGTGCTTAATTCCTTTTACGTATACAAGGGAAACAATTACCTGATTATTTTATTTAATCATCACCACCACTTAAGTTTGCGTACTCATATACTTTAATACACATACACAGTGTATACAGACTTAAGCATGAATAAAGTTGTACATGTACTCGTGCTTACTTGTAAACGTAATAGTGATGCAAGCAAGCTAGGTAAACAAATAAATGTTAATACTGTATCATCAACGTAATTATTTTTATTATCATAAAGCAATGTATCAGTCGAAGGCTGTTGGCAGAACTAGGGCATTGCTATTTTGCTGCGCATTCAAATATGTAGGAAATGTATGAATCGATGAATGAACTGGGAATTTTGATGACGGATGTGCGTCACTTTAAGAATTGTAAAATGATGACGTGGGAATACAATTATATTGTAAGAATAAAGAGGTTAGGTTGTGTGTTATATCTCCCATTTTAACCATTTGCACGTACATTACATCACCTTAAAGTCTAAAACAGTCTAAGCGTGAATAGAGTTTTTTTATGTAGAATAATTATGGTTTTTGTAGGTAAGGTTTGTTTTATTAAGGAAAGTATCATCATAAATAACACTGAGCAGCATAGTAAAATAAAGTAACATCACCGCACACCTTTGTGGAGTTAGTTATCTTAAAGTAGTCTGCTATACAGTACAATAGAACCTGTGTACCTTGTATGGTGCCAGGCAGGAGAGAGAAATTTTTCGATTTGTCATCTACTTCAGTGAAGGTCTAAGGGCATTAACGGCGATTATATGACGATTAAAAATGCTGCATTGACACCTTAATCTTAGCTACACACATTCACACGTTGGACTTAACATTATAAGGATTGAGTCCAAGTCGAGTGAGTCCTTGAGTACAATGGAAGAATCATGGACGAGGTGTGATGCGAGGATTGGACTCACACTGTTTCTGTGTAGGTATGTGTGCTTAGTTCCGGCTCACATTCTACATAAAAAACATGTAACAAACAAAGTTAATTATTTATTCTCCCTTTCGTTGTTGCAATGTACGCAAGCAATGTTGTTCGTTAATTTACCTGCTATTATAACCATAAATGGACGAAAAATTATATTATTTCATTGTAAATCGGTACGTATGTACATAGTACATAGAGTGGTATGTAAAAAGTACAATTATTAATGAGATAAACCGGATAATGCATTGAAAATTAGTAAACAAGAAATTATTTTCATCTTTTTCGTGTTGCTCTACATTCTGTGTGTATAAGGATGATTCTTAGCGTAGTAATGACTACAAAGTTCGTGTAGCTCACAAACTTTTAGGGTTTAGGTCACATTACTCATTTCATTACTTACACATTATACGTTAAGGCAATTGCCAATAGTGATACCTGGTGCGTATGTAGTAAAAGGTTGTCCGTTCGTCCTAGCAGTCTTATGCATTTTAGTTAGCGTCGATCAACGACGAAAAAACAACCGCAAAAACTGGAATTGCTAACCATCAAGTTTTGTTATATCATTGAGTTGAGCTCATTCCAATAGTGAGCTGTTGCTTTGTTGATCTCTTGATCTCATTGCTTGTAAGATTTTAGTTAGTTTGTGTGTTGTGTACACAAGTCCGGATAATGTTGAGGAGACCGTGACATTTCTGTGTATCAAATCATGCATAATTCATACAGAGGGACGAGATTGTGGGTGGAACCACCATTTGAATAATATTACCTATATGCATTATTCACATTATACTTTCTTATTTGTCTAATAATAATGCTCACTCATGAAATACATATTATACACATCCAATCCTTCATATAGTTCGTTATGTATGTAGAGATACATCTTTGTCTGTATTGTGTAGTTCAATTGAACTTGCCATCTTAGTAAATGTGAGACTGTGACAGATATTGTTCATACTGTTGCCTTTTGTGTTCATTGCTTAAAATTGCATTTGACGAACACGTGGAAGTGCATACTCTGTTGTAGGGTGTTTGTTATAGTCTCTCACATTATTTCATTTGTAGAATGAAAGTATATATGGACTTCTCTGATTGTTATTATATTGAATCATATCTTTGAATCACTATCGACTAAAAGAATCCTATCTTTTTTATGCTCATTAAATAATATTATTGTGATAGACAAAAATGAGTAAAACTGTTTTAAACTATGTTATCTGTGTACCATTGGTAGAATTTTAATCTATCTTCACAGGAGTTGTGTTTGCTTTTTACAATATATATTACTGCAGTATTGCAGATACATAATATGTATGTAGATTATTGTAGCAGTAAAATTTAGACAGTTGCGTCATTGAGATCACTGTATCGTATGATATATTCGTGAACGTGCTGTATTAAGTCAAAAGTGTGTAGTGTTAACCGTACGGAAATCCATTACCATCCCATTTCCGGTCGTTTTCTTTTAATAGATCGGGATTTCGTCAGTGCATGTCCTTATGTCTACAACTTGGCTCTATCTGTATCCACACACTACTTCTAACTCAGCGCTTACCATGTGTGTAATGCAAATCTCTGTCGTTTCCGTTTCTCTGAAACTTGTGTTCATAGATTTGGCCCCTTACATACAGAACAAATTGAAAATATGACAGTACTGAGTCTACTGAGCACTGAAGTAACTACAATATTATGGGATGCTGATTTTTCATTGGAATACACTATGAGTGTACGACTTTACATTACATACATGTTAAATTACAAATTCGTACCAGGAATTTTCTCATTGCTGGTAAAAATTAAATTTTAAACTGTGTATTGGTAGGTCTGTAAATTGTAATTAGGTAAATCAACCAACTAACTCAGATAATCAAATGAATACTTGCGTAACCCACAACATACCTACAGTGCAGTCAGTGCAGTGCATTTCTAATGCATACTACAAAATATTTTTACGCTGTAATGGGCCTGTTTTCCTAAAAACTGTCCTATTTTGACTTGCTGTCTCGAAGTTATCAGTGAGGGACATTTTTAAGCCACAAAATACTGGATATAACGATATACAGCATGTATGTCCATTCCATTCCCTTGTACTGTACTACAGGACGTTTTCTGAATGACACATCATTCACAAAAGACAACATAAATATTAAAGCTTTCATGTTTGTGTTCACGTTTGCTCTATATAGCGTGTTACGTGTGGTATAAAAATGCACACGAAACACGAATTAAAAATGTATGAAGCATGAGCATTAATATTAGAGCATTTTTATCAATGAAAATACTTTTTATGCCGGACATTGGTGTAGTAGTATAACCTATGTGTATATATTATGTAGGCTTTTTTACGACATAATAATGTTGATATTTACAACTTTTCTACGACTCAATTGAAGTATCAGCATGCATTTTCAAACGCTGAACAAAAACGTGATGCATTGATGATGAAATACATTATTAACATTATATAGAAATTTGGTCAGGCAAACTTCCTAGTTCCTTGTGAGCTTTTCAAGCTAGTACTGATGTGTGCTATTGTGACATTTTCGGTTTCCGGCGGCGGTGGTCAACCGGCAAGATATCCCCAACATGACAACACAACATAACCTAAAAACATTGTATGCTATAGTATTATAAAACGCAACCTGAGTAAAAATAGCTAGAACCGCTAATAAAAATGCGATCCTTTTAACACAAAAGTGTCAATTCCCATTCACACTACAAGACAAAATTGTGCATTTCACAATTTCACGCTCCATTATTATTATTATTGGAATGGAAATATAATTTCTTTGTGTCCTATGTACTTAAACTAAATGAACAAACGTTCACCATGATCATTGCATTGTTTTAATCCTGGGTTAGGGTTACTTCAAGACAAGGTTGATAATAATAATAATATTAGCATGGCTCACACATTCAAAAGTATATTAGCTTACTTTCATGTAGATGTACCTGTGTTGGTTTTAAATTGATGTGCATTGTATTCAACCTCAATGCACGTAGGATAGTAAATACTAAAATATTATGTTAAATTATGTATCGTATCCTTTGAATGTACATCCAAAGTCAAGGCTAGAGGTTTGTTCGGTTTACTGTTAGTGATCTAACCAACTAACAGCGTACCATAAAGAAATACAATTACTGTAGACGATAAATCGCTTAGCTGTAGAAACGCAAGGTAACAAATAAATGGTAGCAAGTATAGTGTAATGTTTCTATTGTGTTAAACGTACAGTAGGTGTATATACTGAATCGAATGTAGGATTCTACGTGTAAGAAGTATGGTTAAATCCCTAAGTATTATTTCTAACGTGTGTAGTCGACAAAAACTTTGGGTGTTTAAATTCTGTCTCTATGTGTCTATGCCTATACGTAAAAGTAAGGTAGTAACTAAAAAGTCACTATTCACTATAGTCACTATGTTAAGTTAGATACTGGATGTACTCCGTCAGTTAGTTAAGATTTAGATTGTTCATATTGTCGAAAAGCATTTCATGTATTTCATCACATGCTCGAATTTCTTTAAAATGCCTTGTCATCCACAAGCTCTTACGCATGTACATCATATATTATAATATGGACAGATGTAGTATCTGTAGATGAACCTGTACAGAGGTTTTGGTTTTAGTTGAAGTGAATTGAACGGAAAGAGCAGGGGCATAATATTATACGAGTGGAACTTCACGTTTAACAATGGTCCCATCCATACAGACTCCATACCAGTGATCCTGGCTTGGCTATAGATACAATGGAATGGTATTACTGAACTGAATGTGAGTTAAAGAAAATGACACAGAACGCGGACAAAAGGGGATCTCTCAGGGTTGTTAAGGAGGATAAGCTTCGTTGGGTAGATGGTATGGACGAATTTCGGTAGTTTGGTAATAAAGGATCCCATTTTCTGTCTGCTGAGGCAGCGCAAGACCTTTTTGACGTTTTCACATACCTAAAGGCTATATATAAATGCACAAAAATAATATTTCTTTATATCATACAGTTACTTATAATGATAAGAAATTTATTTACCATTCATCGCATTCCAAAATCTATGTACACCTTAGTGTTCCCAGTACGAACGTTATGTTGGATTTACATTTGTATCAAAGCTAGAGATATTTAATACTTTACTAACTACGCAGTACCTATTCTGTTACCTATTTAATAGGTCGTTATTTCTACGACTTTATGTGAACTATGTAGCTGTATTTTTCTTACCGATTATTTCGGTTTCATTCCTCCGTAGGTAAGAACTCGAAATGTCTGAAGAAGTTTATTTCTTTGTGGAATTTATTATTCTATTGAATTCTGACCTGACCCACATGTGATTGCATTATAATTTTATACATTTTATCCCTAAAACATCTGTATGCCAAGTATATTACTTATAATGCCTATATTGTATCTAATCTAGCTATAAATACGGTAATTACATACACATAAAATATTTATGTAACAAATACTAGAGTCATATCTGTAAATAAATAGGTACTATGTACATCGATACGTGCATTATATTTCTTAGCGCCAAAGCGGAGGGCCTTGCCTTATCAGAGGAATTAATTTTAGCTTGGTTAGGTTTAGTGAAATCCCAGATTAAAAAATAAAAGTGTGTATGATGTATTGAGTGAGGTACATTCTGGAATGTCGACAACATGGATAATAATTTACCTTTTCCAGAACTCCTTTCATTTTCACTCTATTCATGAACCTTCTCTTTTGTATGACACAATGGATAAGTTAGTAAAGATAATAAAAATACTGACGTCTCAAACTCTGTACCCAGGTTTTGATTTTCAAATTGTAAGTACATATATTCTTTAGTACGGGTAAAATTTCCTACCATGTTAAGATTTAAGATACAGCTGTGTGTGTACATATAAAGAGATAGGTATAATTTAATATTGACATTATTGCAGCAGTGCATCCACTGCTTACATAATATGTTCAGTAAGGGTGTAATGGTTTATTTTAAAGTAGTAAATGTTTTGTGCAGCGATTGTTAAACAATCGACGAAGACTGTCGTATTATCATACGCACAGTTTTGAACGATGTTTAGGGACGTTCTTAAAACAAGCTGAGAATGGGATGTTGTGGACGTTACGTAATTGCTTTGCACTAGTGCAGTGGAATACAAATAGAAGACGAACATCTCCATGAACATGAACTGTGAAGGTAGGCTTTAGAGAAGACTTGATTATTTTCTCAGTGTACAGTCTACTGTCTCACTGTCTGTTTGCTTTTTAGCAATTCATCTAAGAAGTTACGAACAGGGAATAGAAACCCTTGGTTGAATTGCAGTAACTATGCTTAAGGATGTGTTGACTCCCCATCCCCTCATCTTTTTCTTCTTCATCATCATCTGCTCAATGCTTGCTTACCTAGTCTATATTAGCCCTAGCAACATTTTTTGTCTCTCTCAGAGCTCGCTCATCGTCCTCCGCGTAGTATATACACTTCTTATACCAGGTACCAATATTATTATTATAATGTAGCAGAGCATAACACAAGAAACGAACAATATCTCAGCTGAACTAGGATCTAGACATTTAGATATATGCTCTTTTGATATAATGGTATTTAGTATTGTATACGAACTCTTCTTTTCTGCTCCTCCTCGGGGCAACTTATGTTAAATGTTAAAGAGCGACAAGATGGAGGGCTAAGACTACAGATACTACATCACATCACATAGATTCGTTTGGACTTGGCTTTATAGTTTTACCATGTGTATTCAATGTTTAGTTGAGTTTCTGAAGCAAAGTAAAGCAAAAGTTGTTCTTATCATTCTTTACAGCTAGTGAAGTGAGTTGATCTTGGAGAGATCTAGTGTTCCTCTGAGGGCTGTTAAGCCTGCTTCCTCTTTCTTCAGGACGTCAATGTCAGTATTGCAGTAGTATAGTTTTAAACTTGGCTTCATTACATGTACACCATTACATTTACCTTACATAGCTCTATATTGTATGCTACACACAGTAAATAGTCAATTTATATATGAGTGTATGTATGTATATCATGTAATACTGTAATGCTTTTGCTATATGGTGGTCCAACCAAATAAATAAAATCATTTCTTCCTTCGTACATAACTGAGTGCAACGCTAACGGACCTACCGTTGTTGTATCCGCCGTCAGGTTGTACGTTAAAAGCCGAGAGGGAGGTAGAGAAAGAAGCTATAGGCCATAGGCTGGGATTGTTCGTGCTGAGGGTATTACTTTTGGTTGTGCATTGCATAACGTTTTCACATACCTACACACTCTTCACACTACCCACCTCTGATTGAAGGTTTGGCCTTAAGGCTTCTGGTTAAGAGAGGAACGGAAACAAAGAGGAACCCTTGACACCTTGAACTCGACTTACCACTTACCAACAAATGTATGAACGAATGCATGTGAATGTTCAACATGCAGTATATATGCAGTGGATTGAACTTAAGTGAGAATTCAAATCCGTAAAAAGCTGTCTAGAATTGTTTTCCTTACGTTCTAATATAATCGTACCAATTTCGAGGATGACTACTAAATCTTCAAAGAGTAGAGGAGGGCTCTAGTTCGAATTCCTTAAGTAGATATTGAAATATTTTCGTTCATTCAGGTACACGCTATATTACATCTTACTCTCAGATTCCCAGACGTTCATGGAGGAGATAGAACTGGTTGAAATAAAAATTAGAACGTTTTACATTTTACTACTACTCGTTGTCTCTACAAATGGAATGCATTGTTCGTTAGTATTTGGAATTAGTTTAGTAAAGAAAGGTACATCTGTTGATCTTGTAGAATTCAGGCATATAAGGTTACCTCGAATGCCTTATGTTATACAATACTGCAGATAGAACGTATCCCCAACAAAGAAATTACTAGCCAATTAAATGCAGTTCATTGTATTAGTATATTTGTCGAAAACTATAAGCATGAAATGTTTTTACTACTTTTACGATTTCAATCGTCGTAATGTGTTTCTTCACATGAAATGAATATTATGAATATTAACTATCCCTCGATTTTTCTTTCTTACATTCTTCAGCGTACACAGGAATTGCGCAATTATTAATTAATGTCTTCGTTATTGAAGAACAATAATATTTGTGTAGCTAATTTTTGCTTTGGCGACAAAATGCATATAGATATACCGTTTGTTAAGCAAGAGATAGAAATAGCGATAACAGAAATGTTTACATTTCTTCACTATCCTGACTGTTATTCAATTAGTCAGCTCTCAGCAACATTTACAGCCATCAGCATATACATAAATCAAAACATCAACGGTTTACGAGAAAGTGGTAAACACTGCACTGATTTGTCCGGAGTCAACAGCCAACCTTTGTCCACAATTAAGTATAAGTGCTTTCTTTCCAACTGCTCAAATCAGTCAAATCTATGTTGCTGACGCTATGAAAGTGTAATGCATAGTATTTAGGTACTGCCAGAATAGTAACAGTACAATATCAACGATAATTTATGAAATTATGCCACAGCGTACTATATCATGTTAGAGCGATGAATTGCTGTTGACATTTACAATTGAATTGAGTAGCCAACAGTTAGCTCTCTGAGTCTGTTCATCGCTCAGCTTTGGAGGACGCAATAGTTTGTGGCTTTGTGTCTCTTCTAATAAGCAACGTAAGTGTACACTTTGCACTTTTACTATCCTTTAGAGTTTGACCCAACGAACGAAATGTTTGTACTTGTAAGTGTGAGTCATGGCTCGTATAATGGTTATGGCTGTTTAGGGCTCGGAGTAAAAAGGCTTCGTCACGATGAATGTGCCCGTGGGGCAAAGCTGGTATCTTTAAAGAATTTTTCACTTCATCACCCCAGGGCTTAGGGCCACCAGCTCTTTTATGAATCTTGCGATGAACTTTTTAGAGTATCGCTCCTTGTTGATTTAAATACTTGGACTCTTATAAAGATGTAAGTAGAATGTGGAGTATATTATGTATGTTGCGTAAGATTATATAATTTTCTGTTTGAACACATGAAATGTTTCCTTATGTTTTGTCCAACCGACACAGACTGAAAATGACAGACGAGTTTTGTGAGTACCTTCGTTTACTAAATGGAAAAGCGACATCTCATCAGTGCATACGTGTGGTTAGCATTAGCAATGCCATCGCCTGACGTGAAATTTTTTGATTGCCTTGTGTTAGTCAGTTATGTTAAGCAAATCAAGAAGAAGACGTGATATAAGACACATTCTCAGATGCACAGCAATCTTGACTGACTAATGGTGTGACTGGTATTTTCTACGTATTTTTTGATGTGTGTGTGTCATGTCACTTGTGATGTGATATAAAATTTTGCTAGACAAGAGCGTGGACAATTTTCTAGTTAGTTTGTTCGGGTTGAAATGCTTGTGAAAGAAGTAATGCAATAAATTCGTGGTTTTGCTTATCTAGCCTATAATTTAACGTAAATTGACTTGAATTTGTTGCATTGCAATGGCACACGTACAGATAGTACAATACATCGTACGCTCATCTTGGTTTGCATCGTGAAGTTTTTGACTGCATTTGGAATTGGACTGAACCGTATATTTTGCGCACAATGGGGATAGACAGATTAATAATGAAAATAATTTAAAAGGAGTGTATTCAGTATCACAGGAGGTAACGCAACAGTCAGTAAAGTAAAGTGATGCCTTGAAAATACTCTTTTTACAATCGACACTCTCATCTCTCTCTCTGTGAGTAATAATGAATGTTGTTTGTGTTTGTAGCAGGATTAGTAAAACCGCAATGTGAAATAACAGTTTTTACAACCTTTTTGCAACGGACTTGTTTGGCAAAGTAATAATTGCTTTTATCTCAAACTGATGCACAGTAAAATAATAATCTTCCAACTTCCACTTAAACTACATGCTAATAGTAATTCGCTTATATTCGAGTGAGATAAACGTTCTGCTGGATAGGAACGATGAAATGCCTGTTGTTGTTTAGGGGAAAGCCAAATTCAAAAGGCTGCCAGTGGGTGGCCATTAGAGTCGAAATATGGTTCACAGTAGT
This sequence comes from Pogonognathellus flavescens, assembly GCA_019776165.1. Taxonomy (NCBI): domain Eukaryota; kingdom Metazoa; phylum Arthropoda; class Collembola; order Entomobryomorpha; family Tomoceridae; genus Pogonognathellus; species Pogonognathellus flavescens. The sequence continues at coordinate 44,512 of JABASD010000695.1, read as the reverse complement.
TATCTTAATACTTAAATAACTTAAATTGTTTACAGTTTTCAATTTTCTATCTTAATGTAAAAAGTGAACAAACTACTATTTACTCTTTTTACAATCGCATACAATTATAGCAGTAATATACAAAGCATACAAAATAAGATTAGTATCATTTTATGTATGTGCATTCCCTTGAGTGTTAAATGCATTCCTAGTAGATTTTTAGATACATTAAGATTATCAAGTTGCATGCTTTGTTGTAATGTAGCCATTGATGCTATTTTATAGTGCTGAGTTTGTTATTTTACAAGTTATAATGGACCATAGACTATACAGAGATTTACTGATCTACACATTTTTGAGTGCAGAAATGAATCTAGGAAAATGCGTTTCACAAAAGCCGAGAATTATAGTAAACAGTAATGGTATTTACACTACTTTACTTACTACACTTAAGTAAATATTTCTGGCACAAATAAATCTTCACAGTTAGTAAGTAATGTTCACTTGAGTTATTTTCTGTTTCAGTTGGTTTCCTTCAACCGTTCACCTTTAAGCTATTTAATTCTTTCTTCCATGTTTCTTTGTATGTGCAAGCAGACTACAAACTCACATCTCTTTCAAAACTCAGCTCAGTCAGCTGCGTTTGCAGATTTTCTTGTGTAGTTAGCAGAATACAATAGAACGAAATGCGTTCATGTTCATGTGCATGTAAATATTCTATTAGATACATTTACTTTTGTGCATTATGGTGTTGGAAGACTGGTATATTCAGAATGTTTCTTTAAATGGCATTTATGAGGTTTGCATTGTTGTAGACAATGTATTACGCATTCATAGGTACATGGTACATCATATAAAGAATAGCACAGAAGAACACATCTTGAATGAACTAAACGATGAGTTGACTTTGCTTTGTTGTGTGGGCACTAAACAATCTTCAGGCTATAAACGGATGAAATACAGAAAAAAAGAGATAGAAAGCTGTGAAGAAGAGCAGGGCAAATAAATGGTTTAGTTGTTTCAGCCAGTGTTGTATATTTTGGATATTCAGGCAAAGATTCGAGCTACAGTGAGTCAAAAGAATGAATTGAGATCAAAGAAAAGAAAATGAGACCTTTTTTGTCGGTATTCAAACATCTTCTCTGTATCTACCAAGGCTCCTATGTTATAAATTTGTGAACCTACATACTTTTTGTGTTAGGTTATATCTAGTTTATACTAGTTAGTATATATTGTATATTGTATACCTACTATTCTTTAAATTTGTCTGAAGATAATGGTAAAATGTTATTGAGTGTAAAATGAACTGGAGTGAATGACTAGGTATGTACTCAATGAAGGGAAGACTAACTGACTCTCTTAGGTATTCTAACCCATACCAACCATACCCCAACCACAAAAGCGTCACTTCGTTAACACAGAAAGAATTCAAAACTGAATTATTTGAAAATGTACACAGATAGGTATTGGTGTTCACCAAATAATGCTAGTCTGCCTACCTACTTGAACTTCGCACTTTTGTTAGAAAGTGAGGTTTAAAGTATTTTATTTGTCTGAAATGTAATTTAAAATTTAAATGAACTCTCTTCCAAATAAATGGTTCTTTACTCTTTGCCTACCTATGTGAAAATTCTGAAAGTGTAAGGAAAGGTGTATGTCAACATCTTCAAAGTCTACTCAATTATACTTCAAGCTACGATAAAAAAATAACAATATGTTTTATGTAGGTACATGTTGTATCTCATTCTCATTGTACTAATTTATATGTGTTTTGATACATACTGAATTGAAGAAGCGTAGAAAGGTTTCAAAAGGATTCTTACAATGGGTTCTATTTTCCATTTCTACATACTGCATGCTCTGCACATAGGTGTGCTAAACTTATACGCAATTTTGAATTGGTTGGAATTGAAGGTTGAAAATTCTGTGTGTGCTTTATTGTTAGCTAGTTATCCAACTGTTTCTCTGTGAATAATGTCTTTAGCAATACAGCTTGAGAGTTGAGACAATTAATATTACAGGGAGAGCACATACAATACAATTCTATAGCACATGGGTCATGGCTGACAATGTTTACGTTGCAATACAAGACATTCATGGATTTGTCATTTCAATTATTGCGAAGGCAAATTATAGTTTTCCTCTTCCTCACTTGATTGTGAATGTACAGATATATGCCGTGACAGAATGGCATAAGAGTAAACAAAAAATACACAATATTTCTAAATCTTTCTACAGTTTAGCTTAGCAATTAGTCTTTGGAGCCGAGACAGGGACAGCGTAATTGTAGTCTCAATTATCATCTCAACGCTCTGATTTAAAAGTGATTTATTTGTCTTACTATTAATAAGCGCAGAACAATTTTACATTAACAGACAATGCTACAGCTACAGACTACAAAACTATACATGGCCAAATCATAAGGACACAACAAATTTAATGATTATTTCGAGCGTTGCATTGATCTGCATGCATTAGTACACAGAATCCATTAGAATTTGATTACATAAATAGTTTGAAAATGTAAAGTATATATTTTCTGTGCTATAATTATTTCATTTCCTTATTGTATAGGAATGAATGAATAACAAGAAATGGATTCAGTGAAATGAATCAATATAAAAAGTATGAATGAAGTCAAGCAAGATAATGATATCTCCAGTTCGTGTTGTGTTCGATTGCGTGGCTAAATTCTCGTACGATTCAGTAAACGGCGATTGTGGGTAGGTATATTAAAGTATATAGCATAATGCGGTACCTACACAAACGTATAGTAATAATGACATTAAACAGCTACTGTAGAGTGCAGGTATCTAAAGTTATGTTAGGCAAAAACGAATAATCTTGCTTGTGCTATTTCAACTCAACTAAATTTTTAACCCATCTACGTACAATCAGTATAATGAAAATTTCTTGTATTAAATAGCGAAAGTGATATTAATTATATTTAAGTGCTCCTGTTTTCTTCGGTCAAATTATGCTGTCTTATTGAATCATACTTGAATGAAATAGCTATAACCCTGCGTTGAAAGCTCCGCGTTGAACCTTTATAGTTTTTAGAGTAAACAAAATTATTATTCGATTCTGTGTGTGTTTAATTGAGAATGACTAATCGCAGTAATGTGCATGTGGATAGTTGAATATGCCTAGTTTCTGGTTGACTTAAATTGTTCCCAATCCCAAATGTCATTTTGATTAGATAATACTTATGACTCTGACCATACGTGAACCCGTGCCGTCTCCGTACAAGGTCCTTTTCGGCTTGTACGTATCTTTTTGGAACTCTAACATACTTTAATGAGAAACAGTAAGATAAAAGAAACGAAGATAAGTTTGTAAAGGTTCTCTTTTAATATTGGCACTTACTTTCGCGTTAAATACTTTAGTATCATATAAAGGTCTTAGAGGTGGCCTGGGTTAAGTTGTAAAGAAAATGGAAATACCTATAAGTGTTTATAATGATTAGTTTATGAGGTTCATTAGCGAAAGTGAATTAGGTTCTAATAAAACTTATAATATACAAATACCTAACTATAGCTGACGATAATAATATTATTTAAACACACTTGTTAAGTGCTGTGGCTCACCTGCTAATTTAACGAATGAGTCATTTCACAACATTAGCTTAGACGTATGAAGCTTTACAAATGAGTGGAAAATAAGTTTAGTAGTTCATTAGTTGTTCTGAATGGCAGATAATGAAACGAATTATTCGATTTGTTTAATTAATGAAGCTTTGTACAGTAGTTTTTGTAGATTTATTCATTAGTGTGTGTGTAGTTTGTACTGTTTGTAATGTATAGGAAAATAATACGCCCTACTAAAATTTGTGACATCTGACTGACATAGATTCACCACTATCTTTGTCCTAATACATTTAGCATAAATATCAACAGATACAGAAATGGATGTATCAACTTGTCGGACTAGTTTTCTGTTGCTCTTAGTTTAGTCAATATTATTTATTGACGAAAAATGTGAACCATAAAACAGACTTGACTGACAATCATTACAAAGATCATTTCATTTGATTTAGGTATGAAGATATTATACCTTACATTCATTACAGAAAAAATAAAATATAAGACATAGTATAGTTATTGGGAAAATATTTGTTAATTTGTTCATAGCACCATAATTCCTGTTAAAAATTAAAACTGCCAGATATGTTCCAATTAACGCTTCGTGTATAAAATTTGATATGACATTTTTGATTTCTAACCAATCCGGATTTAAGTTGAATTTGCATTTGGTATTAAAAAAGGTTTTAGTATGTACATAAAGAGAACAACGATGGTTTATATTTTAAATAGTCCCATTACACCATTTACTTATGATTCATAAACGTTTTTATGCATACCACCTCAGGCGGACTCCGTGTCACTGTTGTGGTGGGAGTAGTTGTGTATTTATTATTCATATATTGAAATAATATGGGATCGTGGGTTGAGCCCACATACAAAGTTCTACTAGCTGTGTACATGTTGTTGAATGTTCTGTCGCCCCTTTCAATGACGACAAAAAGCCTACAAGGAATTAAATAAAAAGGGATGCCCTGTGATAATTCAGAATGCAAAAGATTTGATTAGAATTAACAATGGTCGTGGCTTGTGTTGTGGATGAGATTGATATATAAATTACGCAGATAGATTTGTACACTTTATGCTCTGACTTTAGACGGCACAATAAAAGTCGAAAGGGAATTGTTTAATAACTTTTTGCATTGTTTCATTTTCAATTCATAGCGACTGCGACTATGCTATGGGAGACTGTGTAATGTTTAGCATTAGGTGAGTCTCAGTGGGGATGTGTTTTGCAGTCTGTACAAAAATGAATGTTACACTACAGTAACTACAGACAGATGAAAATGAAATGGGACCGACTTGTGGACCGCATTATTAGTGTTTTGTTAGTTAGATCAATAGCAAAAAGTAAAGTAAGGTATGTGATTCATTGTACTGTGTCTGTACAGCCGAGGCATGCAAAACAGCATTATTGCTTTATTAATGTTATTCAGAAATGCTAGTTAAGTCTGTCAGAGTCGAATCTTGAACAAAGGCAAGGAAGAAAACAAAGGAAAAAAGGGAAATGATGGTTCGTGAGTGTGAGTGAGCTTGCAACTGACCAAAATTGGTCTGCTCTAGAAGAGCGAGATAGATGTTTTTCCTTGATTGTTTATGATGAGATGAAATGCATTGTTACTTTGTTACTTCAACAGTGCAACAGAAAAAGGATGGATGTTCAATGTGATGTTGGTTAGTTTGTTTGGCTTCCAGCGAATAATATGAAGCAATCCGTAATCCTTTCGTGTCCATGCATATAGAAAACTTATACAAACTATTCCATGCGTTTGCCTATGAATAAATGAATCGGTATAACACCTAATGTATTCTCAGTTGTTGCTGTGCTCGTGTAATATGATTGTAACTTTTTTGTTTTCGTACTTAGCTTATGTTATAAAATATCAGTGTAGAGGTAAATACTAATGTTCCTAAGTAGGTAAAGTAGGGATATAAAATGTATGCATACTTGTGTACACCTATATTATGTACGGAGACACACATGGTGTGCATTGGGCATGCATTGAATTTTATTTTGCTGTTGTGTATGGACAGAAACAGTATGTGTTATTATTATCAAACGATGATACATTACCAAATACTAAATACATGATTTCAGTTGAAATGCTTCGTGCTTTCCATGTTTGTATGTATATATTAAGTTAAGTTGTTGTTGTAATGCATATATATCAGGCATATAAGTACATTCCGGATTTAAAGCGACTATGTATGAAAACAAGCGTTATTAGCCCTACCCTTAATATACCTGTACGTGTGTGGTTTAGGATTTGGCTTGGCTTTAAACACGAGTATCATTCTCAATGGGTTTCCACGAGGAAAGATGATCCTGTGGTTGCCTGCGGAAAGGAAAAGACCCTAAATGTTAAAGTTTCAACGGAGCATATGTTCGGAAAATTTGGTAACTCATTGATGAAGGGGTATGAAATGTGTACAGGGTCTATTAGGTCGAAAATAATCTATCATCGAGTTCATTTGGCTGCCCTGCCCAAGATAAACCTTTTGGATGAGTAAGAATTAAATCTGTCAGAGACCCACAATACTTAACATTAACGGTGTAATTCATTGTTTATCCAGTAATTTCGTAACTTCATATGTTGTGTGAGCAAGCGTTTGTAAGTACATTATAATATTAGACATTATGTTTACAAGGACAAAGCATAACAGCTAACAGGATGAATGAATCTAATACCTTCAGAGCCTTCAGTGTTTACTACGTTTGTCATATGCTTTTTCCGGCTAAAGTTGAAATGAAACTTCGTACGAAGTGGATGTATACACTTGCAGCTTAATGTAACGTACAGTTAAAGGTGTAGGTTACGTAGCGGTTTACATGTCCTTTTAGAAACAACGTGCATTTTGGTTGCTTCTGATTTCCTGTGAGTCAATGCCACTATTATTGTGTAACTTGGTGTGAAATGAACGAAAATATCGAATGAAAGACCTTAAAACTAGAATGAATGTTATGTATGCAACTTTTGCTTTCGTATCGTTTAGAGATACAATTTTAGACCTTGAGTAATTAATGTCATGTTTTTGTCATTTATGTTACAGAACACGAAAATTGGTTTGGAAGCGATGAAGTTTTGGGACCATTAGCAATAAGTGTGAAGAGGGAAAGAGCAGATTCAGCATCCAGTCCAGCCGACAGCACCAAGGACATAAGTGTCAATGGAAATCCTCGTTATATGTACCGGTTAATTGTCCGCTCCACTGAGGTGCTAATCTTTATTATTTTATTTATGATCATCATCATTACTAATCGTTGTTGTAAGTACTTGGCTAATCTAGTCTAAAGTGTGTTAGATAAAGTAAGTGGAGCATTATATAAATTGAACTTATTAATGCTTATCATAATGTTATGTCATTTTTATTACAATGGCTCATTGTATTATATAAGTTTAGCTTACTTTAGCTCTTTCAATTTTTTAACATCGTAATGTACAGATGGTGATTGTACGTGCATGATGCAACGAATAAAAATTTCCGTAGGAAGATTGAAAAGTAGAAACAATGCTAAAAGGCTACATAGGAAGGCTCAACCATATTTGTGTTCTCAGTAATTCATCGAAATCTGAAATGGCATAGCAAATACCATACAGAGTCTCCCAAATGCTATGCCTATGGCCATGCAATTGCAATAGAATTAATTGAATAACTTCTTTCAGCATGAATTTAAAAGAGTACTGTTACGTGTTACATTCCTTTATGCTGATTATGAGTCTGGTATTGCTGTATGCGGGCGTACTACAGACATCTGTATCTATTGTGCATCGTATAATGAGACGCAGATGCATAGGCGTTGACACTTTTTGTGTAAGAACATGAATAAGGTAAAACCTTGAAACTAAATGCCAACAGCTGTAGGTTTAGATAGAGGTATACGTGTGGACTTAAATTTTATGATTGTATCATTAGTATATTTACAGATCATTATAATGCAATGCTGAGATAAATGAATATTGACATTTTTACTGTGAAGTAGGATTATTATTGTAGATTCTGTACTGCACTCTTGCACTTCATGAGTTATCGTTTCATTGAAGTACTTAGTATATCAGTAGACGCTTTGACTCTGCCCGTCGGTTAATTCTTATTGTGAGTCATTGTGCCAATAGTCTAAAAGGCTCATAGTAAGTACTTCGTACTTACCTGTGAATCATGAAAACTGAGAATTTTTACAACTGCTGGATGCACCATGGCTAAGAACCATGCACCCATTATTGACAAATTCAGTTTAAAAGCCTTAAGCTGTGGGACATGGTTTACTTGAAAATCCTGACATCATGTCTTTCTGACATAACAAAAAATGTGTAATGTGCTTCGTTGAACAGTTTTACAGTCCACTAAATTCACATTTCATTCAGAAATTGACAGAAGCGATAAATAATTTTTATGTATGAAATTTATGTCTATTTTTGTGTGATTGATTTGCAGTTAAATACACTCAGGGGATCGATTTTGGAGGAAAGTGTTCCAGGTATTAAACCAAGTAATAAGGGAGGAACTCATGCCAAAGATGTTATTGAATTTTTACTTCCTGAAATTCAGCTTTCATGGTAAGTTCCTGTCTTGTATTCAACTTAATTTTGTATTTATTTTTACTTACTTTTTAGCACAGAATTCTGTAACATTCTCATTCTGTCTGATTAGGTTTTTATTCCAGAGTAGTAGAAAACTTTTTTATCATTAGTGCTATGGAAGAATGTTCGGTTCGTGTATTTCATGTCCATGCTTGCTTTTCTGTACAATAATTGTACATTTAATGTACAAAGCTAGGAATTTTATTCGTTCTTTTATTTCTTGTTTTCGTAAATCAGTAGTATGCTAATAGGTAAGTAAGAAGAGTGAATAAGTATGGTATAGTATAGGTTGTTGAATTGTTTAATTTAATGATGCGAGTTGTGTTGTTGTGTACTATTTACCAGTTTTTTGATGCACCTACAAAACGTCATATATACCTAAGTACTACAACACAACACAGTACATTCACACAAGCGTTATATACTTGAACACGACTGAGATGAGATGTATAGAATCTGGGATGTTGGCATTTGCTTGTATTGTATTGTGGTATTATACAACGATGATTAGACATCTTATTGCTCTTTGTTTGCAGCCTGAAACTTGGATTACAGACTCCGAACACAGAAGACCAGCTGCTGAAATTAGATCAACAGATCTTAACGCATCGTCATAAAGTAGGGATAATGTATTGCAAAGCTGGTCAAGCCACAGAAGAAGAAATGTACAATAACGAAGAAGCCGGTCCTGCGTTTAACGAATTCCTCGATCTTATTGGACAACGCATTCGCCTGAAGGGCTTCGACAAGTATACCGGCGGACTTGATAATAAAGGTAAATACACTTATGAGGATTACCCTATCGAATTCAGCTCTACTATTCTGTAATAATATTATTGTCTTAATTCTTACGTCTTAAAACGTTATTATAAGCTACACAATGCCCATCCATTTACAATCTATTTGACTTAACCTGTCGTAATGCAATGCAGTTGGGTATATCGCCTTCTTTCTTGGTTCGTCCCTCTATTTCCAAATTGTGTATTGTATTCTGTGCATTCAGCTCAACTATTTCAATGGTATTCTTGAAATCGCCTGAAGTTATGTGACGGTTGTTTGTTGACTGTGTCTCTGTGCTATGCCATGACTATGGTTGAAGTTAAAACTATTTAAATAAAGTCTAATGTAAGCTTTGAGTTGAGAGCAGTGTTTCTGTTTCTACAAACATGCAGACTTACTGTGCCTCTCTTCTACTACCAACAAAAGGCAAAGACTCTTTAAGTGCTTTATTGCATGTACAGTGTAAAGTGTACTAGAGGTATTTGCATTTGGGCACAGTATAGAATTCAAGAACATAGCACAGCGACTCTTTTCTAACTTATTATTGTTAGGGTATGGTATTCTAAAGCTTTACATCAATTTGTATAGGATCGAATAGGATGTAAGTATGCAGTTGCTGCCTTTATATTCTCTCTTTCTCAGATCTCATAAGACTCTTACATCATTGCCAGTAAAGCCATGTTCCGTTCACTTGTCCATTATTCCTTATCACATCCTTTAATGATATGAGTTGCCTTCTGGGCAGGGCACTGATTAGTAAATATTGTCGAAGTACAGTTTTTACAGTATATTTCGGTATACTGAAGTGCACGTACAAATAACTACAACCTATCTTAAGTCATTGCGCTGGCTTGGCTAGCTTGACCGATTGGAAGAATGAATTGTGAAGTAATTTTGCTGTACCTACATTAACCACTAATTTTCATTTACGATTATTTGGTAGGCTAAGCTTTACGATCTAAAAACGGAATTCTGCTGCTAAAATGGAAAAAAGTGTGGGTTTGCTGGTCTAGTCTTGTACAGTATTTTATGCATACTAAAAATTCTGCAAAAATCTTCACTGAGTGAGTGAGTCTTTTTAAGTTAAGTATTCTCGAGTTGTATAGGGATTCGAATAAAGCATGGAATTACTTAGTGAACGTTACAGAGAGGATTTTACTGTCTTCATATATTCTTTCTGTAGTCTTGAGTATAGATATTTCTTTGGTTTCACATCTCTATAGTACTGATGTCAGTAGTCGACTTGTTTCGCTTAAGGCTGTAGACACCGCGACAGTTGGTAGCATAGCACACTCGATTCCAGCACGCACAAGACAACTCAGCGATCATTTATAAGCTTTAAAGAAGGTTGGTGGTGGTGGTGTTGGTAGTCAGAAGAAGCAAGACCCGCCAGACCAGACTACTAACTACTGGAAGAAAAGCTTCGTCTTACGAATGTTATGTATTGCTTACTTTTACACTGCATATTGAGAGTGAAAAAAATAAATGCTTTTCGTTTCACCATGAGGTGAAGTGATGGATGCAGAACAAAATATACCTGGACGGACAGACGTTGGAAAAGGAATGGAGGAAAGCCCCAGTGTAGGATTAGGACGATGAGCCGTGAGCAGCATGTGAATCATTTAGAAAAGAACGACAGTTCTTCGGTGCAGGGAAGGAATCAAACGGATTTCTGTCTGTGCTTTGCCTGCCAAGTCTGACTTAGCACAACAGAGAGAGCTGCATATAATATTAAGTATGGTTCAATGAAGGAAAACTATGAATTCTTTTATTATGTCGTGTCCGTGTCTTGTCGATCTGTTTTCGACACAACCCACGAGGCAATAAAAGTGAACATAAACCGTCAATGTCTGTCTGAACATATCTTGTGCGTTGTACATGTGTATTTTGGTGTTTTGAACCCAAGCAATGGCTGTTTTTAGAAGCAAATAAATATTTCACAGCTCTGCAGACTGTCTGCGAGTTCGTATTGATATTGTTTTACAAACGTGAATTGTCGTAAAGTAGAACTGTCTACCTTAACGGAAGGAATGTCTGCTATGATATGTATGTCTGTATGACTAATATGACATGAAATGAACTGCACTTTATTTATTTAATATGCTTTCTGTTAGTCTCTAGCGTAAAACTCGCATTTTTCTTTCGTACTGCAGGCAACGACGTCAGGTCGGTGGCACAAGTTTAACTTAACTTAAAAACTTCAACTTGTAAACGATCAACTCAGGATTCGATTTTTATTTCTGTTTTATATACACGTTTACTAACGCTGTTTTCAGATTTTTATGTTCCGATTTCCGATAGGAAACACATTCGTTATTTGTCTCAAACGGCAAATGGAAGAAACTTTTTCGCAATTTGTTAGCATCTAGCACATGCTCCATGTTTACTCAAATTGTAAAAAACCGCATTAGTATTAGTACATACATGTACATACACAAAAACAGCCATTAGAATGCTTTGGCTACAGTTGATATGCATTAACAGTACTACAAAGCAACGGAAACTGCACCTAATGAATTGTACATGGATAATAATTTAGTAACAAGAAAATTTTTGTTATAGAGAATTGTAATTTATAAGTTGTACGTTAGACCAGGGCCAGGGTTGTAACGGTTATGTGTGAGTGTCATAGTCATAACCCAAGCATGGACTTTCGATTGACAGGATAAAGATAGTCCTTGCGATTACTATATGTCTTGTCGTAGATAAAATTTCACTAATCACAATCATAATCCCATGTCATAACAATGAGTGTGTGTGCTTTGAGTACATCTGGACATGCAATATGTAGGCAGGCGAAGGATGAATGTTCGTTATCTGTTATTTTGTATAGGTTATTGACTGCAAGTCTAAAGAACTAAGTGTTTACCACTTCACCACATTATTATACGTGCAGTCTGAGCAGGCAGTGTGGAAATTAAAATGATTTGATGTTAAGGTTAAGTAACTGAGACATCGTTGTAAGCTTCTTACTTATGATAACTGAATTTAAGAGATTTGGAGCCATCCATCACACATCAGTGCGCTCGTCGTCGTCTTCTTGTCCGCAGAGTTTAAACCGTTTTGTGGGTTTTTACTTTTGGTTTGGTCAGTTCATTTTTGTAGTAGACATGACAAGTAAAATAAAGTCCCTGTGTGGAATCCCCGCGGCACGACGCACATCTCAGAGAAGTGTCGTTCTATTCTGACGTTTGCTGAGAGCTTTATTGTATTTATGTGCGAGATGAGGAGCTTTAATAGCATTTGGGTACGTTAAGTTTAATGAAATCATAATAACAATAAGAAGAAGACCTTTCTTACACTGGAAACGAATGCAAGCCACAAAAGCGTCCGTATAGAAATATACAGAGATACCCAGACCTTTAAGACGACACAGAGACAGTCATGCTTTATTTGCCGCATTTATTTTGATGAAGTACAAACAGAATTGTAATGCAAGTAGAGTCTGACTCTTTCATGTTGTTCCTTCTGTGATTGTCAACACTTGTCCACTTTGCACAAAAGCTTCATTCTTATTCTTTATTTGACCATCTTTAGAGCAGTATAAAAACTATTGTGAACTTCCTTCACACAAGCTTTACTTTGTCTAGAGCTGCATAATAGTTTTCCTAACTTGCATGACAGTGAAATTCGTCATTGTGGTAATTACATTGAATTGACATTTATATAAGCACTTTATTACTTTTTATTTCATTTCCAAACAGACGACTCCACGGGGCAATATTCAGTGTATTCGCAGTACCAAGATTGTGAAGTCATTTTCCACGTGTCAACTCTCCTTCCTTTTACAGCCAACAATAGACAACAGGTATGTTATTCAACTACATGTAATACATTATAAAAATATCTTTTTACAGGTATAAATTGTATCTTATATCATTTAGTTATTATATTCACGCTTTTTTGTTCGTAGTGTATAGAACTGTCATTTTAAAAATCAGTATTTATTTTCATTCATTCAAAACCAGCAATAGATAGGAAATATTGGAGGAGCTATAGTATAGCTTATCTTTGCCTTGTTACATTGTCATGTCGGAGGAATTCAAAGAAGGTCTATCGTATCTCCTATGTAGATATCCTAAGTGCTTTTGTTAACTAATCATAAACGTAGTTCTGAGAGATAGCGAATCTTTATCTGATTCTGACTGTGTGAGCTGATGAAATTTTAATATGCAATGAAAATGTGTATGAATTAGTCATTAGTCAGTGCAAACGTAAAACACAATAGTTAGTCTAACATTTTATAGTTGCTGACTTTGAGATTAAAATCTGTTCATTGAGTGAAGTGATGTATGTAGGTACATGTAAAATGTAAGTAAGCGTAAGCAAACCTAAACTACCGCTGCTGCATTATAAATGTAGGCTATCTGTAGCACCAAATATAATATAATATTTATACTTAAATAGACATAAGGAGTTGTCTGTTGATGTGTGGGTTGTTCAGGTTTAGAATTAACTGCATTAAATTGCTTATTGTTGTGTGGAGAAAGATGTATTATGATTACAGTGTAGATTTAAATGCATAATGGCTACGTTTTCATATGGACTTACTTTTAAGGACACACAATAATAGTAATATTTTTCTTTAGGTACGGTAAGAATAATGATATAGGTAGTTGCATGACTGTGTGTGGACTTGTTGGTAACACACACATTAATTTTTGCGCATGGTCTAGGTATTCAAGAATATGATACGGTTCATTCTTTGTGTTCTTTTATGTACAGTGTACACACGGTAAAATTGCCAAGTAATTTTTATGGTTCTCCCAGAGTAGCTATACCCTTTCTTTCAGCTATTTGGTTCATTGAGTGATGTGGCTGTTTTTATTTTAAGTATCCCTGAATTAAGCATGCATATCCATAGCGTATGCGAATGTATACGAACTTTTATAGGCGGAACAATATTATTCCATTTGCTAATCCATTTAGCGACCTGGTGGTGTAATTGTGTAATGGAGTAATGGTATTGTTTTCACTTTCTGTTTAGCTAACAATTAAGAGTGGATGTTGACTTTGCATAGAGTGCAAAGTTTGTAAAAGCATTTTAAAAGGTATCATGAGAGGCTCCTGCTAATAATATTACTTGCCCGAAGATCTTTTGCATTAATTATTGTTTTTGTTGGCCAAATTATTATACTTATTGACATACATTCATCATAAAGAAGCACGAAGAGAGGCATATGCGTGCGTGAATGTTAAATCTATTCGCATATTAAAGTAGGCACCTTTTGCATGTGATAATTTTGCATGTAATTACTTACGTAATCGAAATAGCTATAAGGCTATCCTTTCAGCTTTGATTTTTATTATTTTCTGAAAAATAGCAAATTGTGTGCAAAAAACCTATACTGGTAAACTGGTCTAAGTAAGGTGAATCTATTATCTATCTTTGAAGAAGCGGTTGTACACTTGTATAATACATTAGAACTTTATTTATTATTATGAATTAAAATGTGTTGTAAAAATTTTGCACACATTATAACAGTCTGATAGTATCTGTACATACGTAAGTGTATTTTATACAATAATTAGAATAATTACCCTTTGCCTGTATAATCGACTGAATACATTTTCATATTAATGTGTTATTACTGATATTACTTATAAATTGCTTTGTATTTATATGGGAGTAGGTGAGTTTTCTTTTAAGTGTGTTTATATTGCAGAGCACTATAGTAAAGCTGAAGAGATATATTTTTAAAATGGAAATGAGTCTGCCTTTTGTGCATAAATGTAGGTGTGAGACTTCAATAGTTAAGGTAGTGATGTTGGGTTGGAATGCGTAAGATGTGATATTATAGCCGTCCTCGTCGCCTTGTTAGTTGTCTCTCGTCTAATTTGAATGGCATAACACTTTGTATAATAACTGTAGTATGCTGTGTTATACGGAGAATTTGCAATTTATTACATCGTAGGTGGAAATGGTTATATAGTGCTAGAAAGAAGTACGAATTTCATTTGTAAGTGTACTATAACCATTATTATTAAAGATTTTAGCCTAGGAAATTACATTGAGCACACCTTAAGCGTAAAGTACGTAGAGTTGTTTGCATTTGGCATATGAGTGAGTTCAGCCGACCGACACAGACTGTGACCTGACCTGATTTGATTGGGATGATTTTGTAGTGCATTGTTTCTGTAATGAATAAATGAATATTTGTATAATGTTATGTGTATGCATTTTATATGCAGACTATATAGGCAAGATATATACATACCTTTAAGCTATTTTGTTCGTTCAGGAATGCGAACGTAAGTTGAATGAGTGAAAATAATTCATGTGTTTGGCTAACATGATATTTTATGCATAATATATATAAGGATTGCGTCAAACGAGTCTGCTGAAACAGATTGACTTCTTGTAATAATTTCTTGAATGGTTTCTTGAAAATCTGTGTTTTGTCCTACAGTAGTGTAGTGTGACTCTGACTTTCATTCAATGAAGACATAATCACATTTAAGTATATTATTATATATACAACGTGATTCACAATAATAGCAAATAGCTGTCAGAATAGTTAACAACATTATAAATAAGTAATAGAGTCGTAGTAGTAGTAGTGTTTTTGTAATTGGACATTACACATGCATCTATATCTCTTTGGTAAAGCTGTTGAGTGCATTTTATTATCAAGTGATACATCACATCACAAACAGGGAGAGAGAGAGAGAGGGAGAAACGGAAACCGGCGTGTGCAAAATGTTTTCTAGTTCGTTGTTTTGTTGTGGTAGTGTAATTACTCGTATCTGAGACTACAATAGAGAAATCTTGTCTAAATGTGAATCAGGAATAAAAAAGTCGTAAAAGAATTACATGCAAGAAGTTAAGAAGTAACTAACTAAATACCATGCACATGAAATTACTTACCTATATGGTATATATTGTTATAGTTTGTAGTTTTCAGTTAATCTGAGCATAGTAATAGCGTGTATTTTTATACATTAGCACACAAACATAATATAGTACATATATGTTTACAACAGACTCATAGACAGACGGTGAATCACAAGTGTGTGGAATAGTAGAGTTTGAAGAAAGTGTCAAGTGACTGACTCGGCGTTGTTGGTTCCCAATCGTGGGAACAAGGTTTCTGTGCAATATGTTCAGGAAATACTACACACACAACAGCATGCGATACAATAATACACGAATGAAACAACCCTACGTGCATCGCTGCATATGAAAGAAGGGAGTAAATAATAACAAGAGCAGTTCAACAAATGTGAAATGCAAATATTTATGTCTTCATTCTTGTTGCTCATTCCTACTCTACATTGTTTTCTTAAATTCGCAATTTTTTGCTTGTACTAAAGATATAGTTTAAATATAAAAGAGAAAGAATACCGTTTTTAATATAATATCTCCATCTTTTATAGCTCATACAATCATAGGAGTGTCTTCATACATACCTTAGTCTTCAAGCTTACTAAATGCATTATTTTCTGCGAGACTATTATTTATAGGAGTTACACTATATGCGTTTGCGATTTCATGATTATTATTATAAGGAAGGATCGTTACTCTATTGTAATATGGAAAGGAGTTGCAGTTTTAGCTGTTGAGTTGCACTGATTATATTATAGTAAGGTACTGGTACTAGCTATAGGTATTATGTGAATGTATATAGATAGAGAGTTACACAGTAGTAGTAGTTGAAATTATTCGACCACAGATACTTGCGAATGGTGTTTATGGCTGAAGTAGAGGTATATTACGGCTGATAGGAGTATATGGTGAAGTGTTGTAATTATTTACGATTGAGAATGTGAATGTAACTTGAACTAAATTTTGCTGGTGAGAAATGGTTTTATGAGTGAATGTTTGCAATTGTTATGTGCAGTTGATGAGGAAAAGACACATAGGGAATGACATAGTGACTGTCGTCTTCCAAGAGCCGGGAGCGCTCCCATTCACCCCGAAAAACATCCGTTCTCAATTTCAGCATGTATTCATTATAGTTCGAGCTCTCAATCCGTGCTCAGACAGTACTTGCTACAGGTGAGTAAACCACGATTTATATATTCTTCCTTCTGTAATTTCTTTTAAATACAATTATAGTAAACTTCTTGTATATAAAGTGCAGAATTGCTACTAACTGTGTTGCTGCTGTGCTACAAGTCATAGTCATACCATATTCCGTGACAGTTCTTTTACAATTGCTAATTATTACGTTCTGTACAATCTACGTTGTGTAGACTTGTGGGTTTTGCATCGTTTTAACACAGTTGTAAAGAACAGACAGGAATTTTATTCTATCTAAAAGCGTCTGGTGGGTTTTAAGGCGTGTTACATGTTGTAAATACTAATTGTTATGTTGCTTATTATCTGTGTATAGTGTGTCGGTGAGTCGATCTAAGGAAGTGCCTTTGTTCGGCCCAGCCATCCCTGAAGGTGCTAAATTCCCAAGAAGTAAAGAATTCGTGGATTTCCTTCTGGCTAAAGGTAATTGGTGGCTCATTGTTGGAATTTCTTGTCATAATGTGTGATAGGCAATAGAATTCTTCCTTAGACTAACAGAAGTGAGTTAGCTAATGTAAATGTAAGGAAAATGTGGGTTATAATAAATCTCAGTAGCATTATAGCCACAATCTCCTCATTAAATATTCTCCACAGCAGAGCGTCAACGAGGCGTAAAAAGCTAATGTAAATCATTTCCCAAGTTTATCTGGATTTTCTCGGAAAAAATATTCTTGAGTAACCAGTATCTCTGCACTGCAGTCTGTTAAAGTTGTTCCTTTCTCGCGTGTAATATATTATCCTTTTCTAATAGAGCACATGTTCAGTAGAAGTGTTATTCAAATTTAAATAATTTTCCATGATAACATTACTTACATCGGATTCCCTGTTCTTCTGAAGGTTGAATCACATAATTTGCTTATTTAACTTATTTCTAACAAGTGTTATATCTTTTGTAAATTATAGTTATCAATGCTGAAAACGCAACATACCGATCTGAGAAATTCACAACGATGGCGACAAGAACAAGACAAGAGTATCTGAAGGATTTAGTGTCCAGCTATAGTACAAATACGTCCATTGATCCGAGACCAAAATTTTGTGAGTGTAATATCTATGCAATTAAATGTTCAAGGCGTTATATGGGAATTCAGTTGACAGTGGCTGATTATAAATGTGTTCAATTAGCAATACCTTTCGGAAACAAGAAAAAAGAGCTGACAAAACCCAAATTTAATGCTGACGCTGGAATTCGTGGTGCTTTGTCGTGGTCCGTCTATCTAGACGACAACTCCATGGACTCAAGATTGGATGCTTATCTTGCCATCTCTATAGATAGCGTTGTGATTGTTGACTCTGCATCCAGAGAACCTGTCTTTGCAGTTCCATGTACATCGGTTTTAGGATGGAATACCTCCATGTGCAATAGGTAAAATAACACATTATATTCATAACCAAATTTTGTTATAAAACATGTTCCCGCAGTTCCAGTATATAATAGCTGAAAAATTGTATTACATTTTTGCAATCACTGAATCTGTAGTAGAGTATACAGATTTCAAAGTTATGTTTCAATATCGGGGCTTATTAAGAATGTGCAAATTTTTGTTTTGAATTTTACAGTTTAAGAATTTACTACCACCAAGGAGAGTGTGTCACTGTGCATAGTAAAGAGCCTGCAAATACAGGAGAAAACGACGAACTGTTGGAAATTGTAAATCGCCTTGAAGCCGTCACTAGAGGATGTGAGACTCAAGAATTCATATTGAGAAGAAATGATATTGGCCAGTTGGGATTTCATGTACAGCAAGATGGGGTCGTGACAGAGGTTGAGCCTTGTGGTTTTGCTGCCAAGGCTGGTCTGAAACAAGGATCTCGTTTAGTAGAGGTGAGAAAGCTTGATACCTAAGTTGCTATGTTCGTTTATGAAATCCTCGAGTTAATTCGTATGTGAAATGCATGAGTGTGTGGGTTGAGAATGTGTGCACATCCTTTACCCGTTTTTGTTGTATTCTTGTCCTTATAGATTTGTAAAGTAGCAGTAGCAACGTTAACACAAGAGCAGATGATAGATTTCCTCAAGACTTCTAATACTGTTGTTGTTATGGTGGTTCTTCCGCTGCCGGATGGAACACCCAGAAGGTATGTTCATCTTAAGTTTCAACAGGATTTTCTCTTTAGTGGTTATTTCAATGTGCTTTATCTAACATGTCATGTCCGTGTCTAACGTAGCTTGTTCTCGTACTCACACCATAGCGATACTATTATTCTCTAGAAATATATTAAATTACTTTAAGATACTTATCTTTAATATTAATAGTAAAAGCTTATACGTTCTCATTTATTTGGTACACACTTTGGTATCTAACAAAAAGTACATTAGCTTTTGTACTTACAACTATGACCGTCAATTTACACTGCAAGACTACCTATGCATTGTATAAGACGCATACGTACCGTATGCACTATTACCTACCTTGATTAACAATAATTGCTAAGACAGATGAAGGGATTTATGAGGGATTTTTGTTTATTTGATTGTAGCTTTACGTACTATTATTTGTAAATATTATGTTTGTTTCTTTATGTCAAGTAGAGGTTGTGATGCAAAGCATTGCATTTACGCTACGGACGTAGAGGGGGGATACGAGAATTTAAATTTAAACGGCACGACGGAGGTCACGGAGGATGAGCCTTCGTCATTCATTCATCCTCAATTCAAGACGGCTGACAATACAAACGCTAATAAAGTACCACAGAAGCAACAGCAGCAACCTGTTTCTGGTGGTCATGGCCATCATCGTAAGAGGTGAGTGCGTTCGTCGCGTTGTAAAAACAAATGGGAAACACTCTCACTTAGAAGAAATTTTGCCGAGTAACGATTAACGAGGGACAATTTTCTTAAGCAATATCGTCATTAGTCATCAAAATTTGTAATTCAATCGTGCTGAACAATACGTGTGTGTAATTACCAGCGTATGATTTATAGTACCTTTTAAGGTTATGTTCTATTACAAAAGTTTGTAAACCTAACTGAATAATGACTGTTATTCTATTAAAAATGTCATGTACTGTATGAGTTCATGTATAGCTTGTAAGTTTAAAATGAGCAAGTGAAGTAAGTAGCAGTGAGTAGTGAGTGAAATTAAAATTTGAACGACACAACTGTGACTGTTTTCACCAGGAAGTACGAGGAGTGACATGATATGACATGAAAATTGTTAGTTATTTATATTTTAACGAGAAAAATAAATTAATAAATGTTGTTTGTGTGTTTGTTTTACTATATAGATATGAGCCAAGAAGTTTCTCACCGCCTCGTTCAAGCAATAGTTCGGGTTACGGAACTGGTAGTTCTAGTAAATCTTTTTCCAGTGCCAGTGACCCTCACTTCCCGCCCCACCATGAGGTAACAACAATTTTACACTTAAACAGTTTTTACTACTAACAACAACAGCCTTACAACTTACAAGCATGTATTATTTCCACCTTTTGCTGTCAACATGTTTATTATATACGTTTATTGGTTACACACACATGCACTCTTTTTTATTAGGTATCAGAATCCACAATAATACATTTGCCCGTAACAGTCTATGTGTACTATTTATGTTAACGTTGTTAGTAGCTTTTCCACATGCATTTCATTTCTGCAGTCTGTTTACGACTTTCTATGTAGAACTGCTAACTGTGGCAAGCATTAAGTATTAGTACCTACTTATTTATGATAGGTTAATTACGATACTGCTATTATATTAGAGTGCTAATCAGTAACGCTGTCGCGTGAACTTATACCAGGTATAGTATAAGATATGTACGTGTGTGTGTTTGTTAATGATACACTGAGCTTATTATGTTAGCTTAGCCGTGAGCAAAGCAAAAATCAGTTCATTTTAATCGTTAACGGATGTACCGTGATCATTATTACGTTAGAAAGATGACAATTCTACAATTAAACGGGTTTTCATAAAAATCATTTCTAGTTTAATGCTAAATATGTGTTATTTATTTTTTTGGAGGAGTTGCTGTGATTTTAATACATGTTTTTCCTTCCCACATACCTAATATGAATTAAACTTGAAGAATCCAAGCATATTTTATTTCAGCAAAAATATACAATTGCATTTTGCATTGCCTTTGCCTATATGGACTATTTGAGGCTAGGCTTATTATACTTGCTAAAGCATAACTTGTTTATTCTATACTACTCATAGCAATTCTCCTAACTACTCAAGGTGGAATCTGCGTTCACCGTTCTATTAATTTTCTTTTATTTTACTCTGTGAAAATCACGATTGTTCTTAATGTGAATTTATACAAAAGGATTTCAATTGCTGCTAATCGTATTTTTCTGTGGTATTGGCTCAGCAGCTTATGTATTACAATTTACAATATCCACCCATCCTGTATTCTCGAAAGCCATATCATAATAATGAACGATGAAGTAAGTAATCTGAATTTTAGTGCGTAATTACAATTTGCATGGGAAAATGAGGTTTCTTATCTGATTTTGGCGAACTAGCATTAACTACTACTAACTACACACATAACATACAGATACACACACAACTTACAACTCTCTAGTATGTACAATAATACCATAAATGCTTTGTCTCCCTTCTGCTTGTATATACTTCAGCTAAACTGCTTAAGCTGACTATTAGAATAGTACATGCATGTTGAAGAGGTTAGAAGATACAATTTGATCCTCCTAATGGAGTGGTAGGCTTGGCTAGCGATGTAGCCCAATGATGGGCATGGGCATCTTTGTATTCAGTGCAGTGAGCAGTGTAATTGCTTCAACAGTGAAGGATCGCAGTTGTTGATGTTGTTCTTAAGATGATGAAGCAGACACAACCAACCAAGTTTAGTGACATGGGAATTCTCTGCGAAAACTTCCCACTTTTTTGTCCTTCACTTTGTTGTCACGATATACTGTTGTCTGTTGTGGGTAGTAAGTATAGTTAGGAGTTGTGTGTGCATATTGCATATTTTACCTGTAATGTATAAGATGTTGACTATAATGCTAAAGGTGTACTCGAAGGGATAATAGAGACACTGCCACTGTAATAATATAACATTTCATTGGGACAATCAAACCATAACCAGCATTACTGCAGTGTAACTGCAGTAAAGAAATGTACAACACAATGTGTTGTACTGTATAGGGAAGAATATAATAACGCACGTAACTGAATTGAAATTACATATCTGATAAACACAATGGCACAGTAAATAATAGGAGTTTGGATTTTAGAATAGTTCATTTCATATTCAATTTGTGTATGTAGTAGGAAGAAATATTATTATTATTATTATTATGATTACACAAGGAGAGGCTTGAAATTAAGAAGGGAGGCTCAAGTTCTTCTCTCTCAGACCAAACTAGCAGTAGACAGGTTATAGCCAGCCAGGCAGAAGCACAGAAAATGTACAATTTCCTCTTTCAAAAGCGTTTCTCAGCATGGTGACGTTTCATAGCATGACTAAATTCTATCTTTGCGTAGTATCAGTAAGTAGTAAGTTGTGTGTGTAGTATCTTGTCTCTCCGAGAGTATTTTACCTTTTATTCTGTTTTCGCAGAGAGTTTGATGTAACTTGGATTTTAGTATTCCCATTTGCTTTGTAAACTCTTTCTTTGTATACGCAACAGAGGTAAATGAAGATTGTTTGAATCTATAAAAGCAGAAAGAAGCAAATATTGCACATTACGGTTTGTAGTAAGTGTACAGATATTGTATCGCTTAGGTTAAGCAAGGAAGATACTCACACTTTCTTGTCAAAAACCAGAATGATAGTATTGTGTATAGAAGATATGACAAAATAATAAGTCTATGAAGCTTTGTAAGCCCCATTTTCCTTATATAAGCAATGCGAAATGTTTTATGTACTTACTTGGACTGTGTGTACATACTGTGTACTCAATGACTCGTATATTATTTCTTTTCGCACAGATATGAACTTATGAACACCAGAAGCAGAAAAAAACGAATAAATGTTTGACGTTCTTCTGGTTTGAATTGCATAAAGTTATTATGTAGCGTTAGTTATACAGAACTTGCATTGTACACACACAGCAATAGTACATAAGTAAGTTAGAATTGTCCTTTTTCCTTTTGCGTGCAGTAAAACACTTTTTGTGTAAACAATGTAAATGTAACACGAAGTCATATAGCGTTTGACAGTCCTAGAGTGGTATAAACTGTGTGTACATAGAACAACGCTACATTTATGGGAATTTACGGATGAATGGAAACATTTAAAAGCTTCTTATGTTTGCACTTTAGTACTACATTCTTCATCTTATTATAAATATATTATCTGAGGTATTTTTTCCATTGCTAACAATAAGTAGGTAGCAGAAAATGTGTAAATTGGATGTGGATTGTATACAGAGTAGGAAATTGTATATACGTGATGCGATGTTATGTAACTTTGTGTAGGAGTTTATTGTATTGTTGTACTATTGATATCAGTTTCAAAACCGAGGTAAACTGTTGCGTAATGATTATGAATCCTAATAGAGTTACGATGTCAGAGGAAAGCATAAAACAAATGAATTCCTGGCAATTGTGTGGGAATAGGATAGAATATTAGATTTTATTATTTGTGTTGTAAATTTTGTAAATATAATTCGCAACATGCCGTCCTGTCATAATTAATTACGATATGACTTTTCCTTTTTCCTGTGTGCATGAATTAGTTCTGGGATTATTTATCTGTTTGTATAACATAACGTCGCATTTGTTCTATCGTTTTGAGGAACTGTGATTTCAATGTTAGTTACGGTGCTTTACTGATGATGATTGCTTTGTGTGTTAAGGAACGACCGTATTTATAAACAACAATAACAACTTTAATGATAAACGCTACTAGTATATAGGTACAGCATGATTATTAAAGGTCAAAATTAATTATCTGTATATTTATTTTGTGTTTGAGCAGGGAGAGACTTTGACGAGCTCATCAAGCGGGATGTCATCTGCAGATGATCGTTGGTATGATCTCACTGAAAACCTGGAAACCAACGGTGCAACTACAAACGGGAACGGGACGAATCATTCTCCTCCGCCTATACCTGCTCGAAATGTTAACAATAATATTTCCGTGCATCAGTCTCCTGCTGCTCCATCAAAGGGGCGGATAATCACCATGTCGAATGATAACAACATTCTGAATGGAGTATCGAATGCTTACAATAACAACAACAATGACACTACCAACAACAGTAATTACATGAACAATAAAAATGGTCAGAATGTCAATGGAAACTTGTACATTACATCGCCAGTGGTCGGAAGTGTGAATGGCACTCCTAAAATCTCTTCTTCAGGGATACCTGACAAGTCTTTCATTGCCAAACGCGAATTTTTCCAAAGAAACAATCCACATCATGGATCTTTTCATAGCAAGTTGACTCCAAGCCGAAGTCACGACGCTCTGCATTTAAAAAACACTTACGGACTGCATCACCCCCAATTAAGAGCTTTTCCAAGTTCGGCGACGGTGGGCGGAGGAATTGACAACTATGGAGCAGTGAGCGTGGCAAGTTCTCCCAATGGGAAAATGATGTTACAAAGGGATCATAGTAGTCTGGGTCTTGGGATTATGGGTGGGGGAGGTGGAAGTGCTTTTTTATCCAGCAGCAGAATTGAGGGAAACACGGCTTATGCATCACCCTTGCTTGAAAACACGGTGAAAGGAAAAGTTACATATTTAACCGATTTTCCATTGACACATAGTCACTCTTCTGAGTATCTTGTGGGCAACGGTGTAATCAACAAAGTAATTACTAATTAATTCGCACGGTTTTAATTACATAGTTTTAATTGTCCACATTTAACTCACGAGCACAAACTAATGATATTAATTTTGTAGGATTTAAATGCTTTGAAAAATGAAAGGCTTGCTGCCTTAAAGTCAGCATATTTGGACAAACACCGGGATCGAGAAAGGGAGCGTGTTGAAAAAGCTGAAGCCGAGTCTAACAGATCTTCCAGATTTTCTGCTCCACCTGATAGCATAAGCGGAGAGATTTCGTGTTCTGAAGGTAAGTCATTATTGCGTAATACTTGTCTGCAATTAATTTTGCATTTTTATTCACGATAGTTCGTGGGACTAGGTAATTAAATGCTACTTTGTTTGGAATTTTAGATGACACATCGCAAACTTCGCAAAGCATGAAACCCCGGTCTTCTTCTCTTACAAGTCGTTACTCGAACAGTTCAAGTCCAAAAACGCTTTCTGGTTCTGAAGTTAAACTTCGTCAAACAACGACACCATCGTCTCGAGTGAATCGAAGTAGCACCCTCCAGGAAGACCTGTTAAAGCTTATAAATCCGGACTATGTCTCGACCAAAGAACTGGAAGCAACCTCAAATAGTACAAATAATAATAGTGTTAGTCCTGTTGGATTGGTTCATCGACCCAATAGTTCTGGCCCTTTTCCAGTAACCAATGGACATTCAAATTCGTTAAAAGTTCGTCCTGTAAGTTGTGGCAGTGATACAAGTTCTTCAAATTACTCTACTCCTTCTGCGAGAGCGGGTCTGCTCTCTACTGCTTATGGAAGCAGTCAGTCCAGACGTTCTGCAGGAACTGTTGGAAAAGTTGACGTCACAGAAATAGTGGCTAGTACACCAATTAAAGATGACGTGTCTCATTCCTCGGATATGGGTTGGCCATCTTTAGATGAAACGGCCGCAACAAAATCCCTTCTTCAGTGCTGTGATATAGATGCAAATCAGAATTGTTCCAATAGTTGTATTTCTACTCCTTCGTCCTCTTCTGGTAAAAATGTGGAAAATCAAAGTACAAAGTCTCCTCATCAACACAATCAATCAGTTCCGTTACCGTCGTCTTCCGTTGCTACGAATTCCAGTGGGAGTGCTAGTTGTAGTAGTCTTAGCAATAGTTCGTCACCTCATAGTCTACTTCCTTGGATCGACGACCTTAAAGTAGAGTAAGTTCATTATTTCGTCAATATTTAAACGAAACTAAAGATACTTTCATTGTTCTGTTTAAAATCTCTATTAGGAAAACTTATTTTAATTACAAGGACTAATGAATTTATTGTCTTTTCTTTACATAGGGATGGCGATTTGCCTATAGAAAACGTTTTTAACCTTGAAGCTCGAGTATCCCAATTGGAAGCAGAGCTTAGAAAAGAGCAACAGAGTAAACAAGTGTTGGCTGCCAAAGTGGCCAATCTTCAACAGGAAAATAGACGACTTCAACAAGAATCCAGTTCCACTCAGCATCAATTTAACAAGTTCAAAGAGTGGCTGTTGAACACAGTAGATCACACTCCGTCACCTTCGTCTCCCAACAATGAATAATCTAATTTTTGTAAAATTATCTCACTAAAATAACACTAAACTAATAATATTAGTTGTAGTAATGAACTTTAAGCTTATGAATATAACTACGAACTTCTTAAATAGAGATAATATTTGTATCAAAGAATGTGTACGTATTCTTCTACATACTTATATAATTATTTATCTGTAGTTCCACAGGGTTATGTCCACCACATTTGACATAACTCTCTAGAGACCTGTACTTGTATTGTAGACTTTTATATAAGGAAGACCGTGTATGTAAACATTGTAATTTTTCTCCCGGAGGTCTAAAACGTACTGTATCGCCTATTTATAAAAATAATTAACTAATTAACACAAATAACTATGCAAAGTACAATTTTACAAAGCGTGTTTCCCGATTTTAGTGAAGCACGCCATGATGCGTTGCATATTTTTATATAATATGTAAACTTGACCAGATGTATTGTATTGTAAATCCACGGTTTATATTCTCGAATATACCAATTTTTATAAACGCGAGAAAATGAATTCAGACTATTATTCTACTATGATTATAGTAAACACTTGTATTAAACAGTATTTTCATTGTATACTGCTTGTATTTGTATAAATATCATTATACTTTCTTCATGCATGTTATTATGTTCCACAATCTCTTTGTAATTGTATCATCATTGGTATTAGCTTTATAATACCAGCACCACCTCATTGTATAATTTTTAAGTTGTATTACTATGTAAATATTAGAATGAGTCGTTTTTATACTAAAGTACACAAGTCTGTAGTTGACTTAGCTAGAGCTATAGTTAAAAGTGTTCTAAAAAGGTGTAGGAATGAGAGTAGTAGTGGCAATAATGATTTAAATTGTCTTCCGACTTTCTTTAATACTTATTGTTGGTACAGTACAGTCATATAGTAGCAGATGTTTTAAAATTGCTTTAGAAATAGTAAATACCTCACAGACTACGATACTGCTTCTTCTATACGGAGATTACAATTTAAGAAAGAGGGTGCTTAGTAAACTAATAATCTATTGTCATTTGTTTGTTTAAATTAAACTTGCTTCCTGTTTGTACGAATATTTTATTAGACGCATTATTGCACTGTAACTGAACTAAACTAAACATAGGTGAAATTTTTTGTTCAAATAGCCGTTTGTGTTGACTGTAATTACGTGTATTTTACTGCCTTTACAAAACTGCACAAAGTTTAAATGTGTGAGTGAGGTATGCGTGTGTGAGGTGAGTAAAAAGAGAATACAAACAAACCCAATTTCTGGGGTAATTTTTATATCATAGAAGTATTATGCATTTGTACTTGGGGTAGCCAGACTACTTTCATTCTGGAAGGTCAAAACCAATCACGAAACAAAATCTCCATTAATTATTAACATTATTAATTACTATAACTGTAATAACACTTTTATTATTGGTGAGAAAACGAACGAATCCAAACCAATTATTCTTACTGTAATTATTAACTTAACCAATTTCAACTGGTATTTTGTTTCTAAACATTATTCGTTCTTCCGGTAAAATTTTCCAATGTAATCCTGCATTGATTGACATGATTGTATTTATAATGCTTTTAATTTGTTTTTTTAAATTTCATGACAATGCGATTATCTAACTGGGCACGATTTTTATGCCTGTACAAAACGTAAACTTGTTTTGAAGTAAAAGTGAATACTTTAAATGGATGCAACACATCAATTTAAGACAAATGAATTACTAATGAGATTTCTTAAGTGTAAGATAACTTGTTTCATGTACTAAGAGGATTTCATAACTCTAAAAATGTAACTTTCGGAAGTATTTTTCTGTAGCATGAGCTATTATTGATAATCTGCGCAAAATGACAGTAAAATAATAATAAAAAACGAAATATTGGAATCTGAAGTCATTCTTAAATTATTTCTTCTCATCTCCGCGTCTGCATGTAGGTAATTACTACTTAATTAACATAATGCATTTTTTTATAACGCAAGTAAAACTGGTTCTATCCTTGTAGCACCAATTAATTAATGTGCATTTTTATTACACTTTTCTTTGTTTCTTTCTCTGCCTGCATTTGCGTTTATTCAATATATAGTCATGTATATAGATACATTACAATAGCACGGAATTCTCAAACCACTACAAACGGCTACTACAATTTAATAATCTTATAATTAAACCATTGAAGGATTTATACACAAAAAGTAATTAATCTTTGCGTTAGAATAATCAAAGAAAATACCTTAACATAAACATGCATGCATTCGTTAGTATAGGCGTTTATGGACAGTATTAATTAAATAATGTTATTAGTTATTACGAATTATGAACAATAACAATTGAAACAATTGGAAATACCTTTTAAATGTTAAAGAGAAGCAGCATGCTAATATTTCATTAGAATCAACATTGGACAGAACACTAAAAAATCTCGATAAAATCTACGAAATGTGGCAGTTAGCCCACAGAAGAAGTAATAAGGTCTGCAATTGCATCCACTGTAGAACGAACGGTGAGCTGAAGGTTAACTCCATCGGATAACACCAATTTTGCTCGTGCAAGAACTTCGACATTGCCACGAAACACTCCTACAATAGAATTATTTAAAAACGAAATGAATGGAATATTTTATTTGCCAAGAATGATGAATTGATGAATAATACATATTTGTATTAAAATTGCATACCTGCTAAGGCTACAGAATGGCTGCTTTTTCCTTCAGGCACTCTGTCACTCCTATCACAAGGTTGCATTCCTAAGAAGTTGATGATATTTTTTACAGCTTCAGGAATTGTATTGGCGTTTGATAAGGCAAAAGTTTCTTCGCGTTCCATTTCTAACTCATCCCAAGACGCTCCAAAATTAGGTCTTGACACGCCAACAATGTGGTCGCTAAGATTCACTTCTACATCTTCCAGCTACAGAAATGTAAGAAATGTTAATTACAGACATGAAATGAATTGATCCATGAGGTAAGGTACACATTTTTCCCACACATGGTAAAAATACATTTACAACACATTTGCATTAAAAGTGGTCATTTGCAAGAGATATTTCAACTTACCACGTATTCATCGTCATATCCTTCGTCTGAGTCAGGCAAACCAGTATCGGGGTCGCAATCTTTTACAATAAACTTTAAAGTTCCTCCTATAGTACCTGACGAAGCAGATTCCAAATCTTCTGGCCATTCAACTACTGCGTAGGCTAATGAAGGTGTTCCGTATGGTAATTTAGGAATAGTGACCTCAGCAACTTGTCTAAACCCATCGGGTATATCCAAATGAATGCGAACGTTTTCCAAAAGCTGGTCAGGCAATGTATTTTGCACATGGAACTGAAAATGGGAAAATATTTTAGACAATTTAAATTTTGTCCTAATAATGAAAAAAATATTCATTTGCTGATGTTTTGATTTTATGTATAAGGTACCTGCAAAACAAAATGACGATTGAAAACGTGTTTAGTGCAATTAACAACATATTCTGTTTCAGATTCAGTCAGTTGCACTTTCTCACAAGTCTTGAACAGTCCACCAAGAGGAAGGCGAGAAAGTTCTGGCAACTTAACCAACTCATCAGCGAAAGAAACTTCTTTATGTGCGACTTTCTTTGGTTCCGGTGGAGTAGTCTTGAGAACTCCTCCGGGAGTGACTTTCGCTTTGCCTTCCTCTGAAGTTGCGGTAGCCAAAGGAACAGTTTTTATATCAAATGAAGTTTCAGTTGGACCATGAATGTACGATGCAAGTGCTTTCTCCAGAGCTACCACAGAAGACTTCATAAAACAGAAAAACAATTGAAACATTAATTTTTGCTTATTGTGAATGTGAAATCTGAAATGACAAATGAATCTGGAACCTTTTTTAGATTAAAAATGGCACAAACTAGAAATACCTGAAGAGTGTTCAAAATGTATTGATTGCTTAAAGAGCGATCATCTGTCGACAAAAGCTCATAGTAAAGCGTAGCACGATCTCGCACTTCGTCATCAGAGTCCATTTGACAACGCATGAGAAGGACAAGAATGTTTGGCAGTAAAGTAGGACAAAAGGCAGCAAACTGAGCTAGAGCTGAAACAGCTGCCGCTCGCACTGGTGCTGATTCCAAAATCACACGATTATAAATGTACCGAATGTACTTAGATGGTTGTTTTGTTTTCGGTCCTTCCTTTCCAAGCAAATTCAGGATTCTTACTGCCAAACTTGTATGTTCACAATCCTCAATAAACTCACAGAGGTGAGAAAGTCCTGAAAGGGAAAGCCAGAGGTTTGTTTTAACTTACAAATTATTCACATGCAGATTGAATGAATATGTAAGGTTTCATTTCAAATGACTTAACTTACCTATCTCTTTAGCCTCAGGATTTTCCTCAATAATGGTAATAATAGTGTCCGCAATTGCAGCTTTGTAGTCCAGCCCACCTTCATCTCTTAGCAATGCAGACAAGAAGGACATAAGTGTGGAATGCTTTCGAGGAAACTTGAGGCAGAGGGACTTTATTGCTTGAACAACGACAACTTTGAATTCATCGGATATTTCGGACACAAACGATGCTATTTGCTTCATTAAACGATCAATAGACGATTCAGCTCCAGTCTTTAACAATGTTGTAATAGCTAAAGTGGCGATTGATCTGTTCGAATCTGTTATTAAATTCTCCAGGTCAACGTTGCAATTTGTAACTGATGTTGGGTGTGTGATTGCGACCTGCATCCATAAATTACATAGAAAGTTAAGCACAAAACTCACTTAACAGTAAAAGTCAACATGAACAAATTAAATGTAAATAATTAAATCACCTTATTCAAAGTACGAACTGCTGCAAAACGAAGAGCTGGTTTAGGACTGGAGCAAAACAACTGGAGGACGCTAACAGCTGGATTGATTTCTCTGGGTGTAATCTTCTTCAAATTAATGATTGCATGAGCCGCTTCAAATATCACAAGTTCTGACTTATGACGAAGACAAGCTTCCAAAAAGTCAAAAAATGGAGAGTCAACAGGATTGTCTTCTTCATCCACCAGTTTGGCAGCAATACGTATCTGAATTCATTACATTTATGTGAGTATGTATATTTCATTAATTTCATTATATTTGAGTTTGATTTGACGACAAGTTTTGTTTTACACTAGCTTACCAAAAGGGACACAGCAAAAGGCGACTTCATATGAGACTTGGTCAGCTTTGACACAAGTTTTGTGACAGCAAGTCGATCGGCTTTTCGGATGAGGTAAAGAACTCCAAGCGCGTGATACTGGACCATGACACTAAAATGTTTCACATATTTTTAATGACATTCCAACCTATTTACTATTTTAAATAACTTGAATTCGTGTGCGTATTTACTTTTCAGAGTTTATGGCTTCTTGAGCTTCTGAAACCCATCTTTTCACCAGCTCGCCACTTCCGGATGTTAAGTGATAAGCTCGCACTAATGCTGCGCTGCTTACAGCTGGTAGTTTGTCGACGATGGCTTGCTTTAAATATCTTTCCAAGGCTTGAAGCATGGAAGCCTATATAGAATTCCAGATATTTAAATATTTAAAAACATGTTACGAGTACTTATCAATGTAACTCAACCTTAGTAATAAAGTGAAATCAAAAGCTTACATCCGTTATTGTACAAAGCGCCCTGATTGCGGCTCCACGATAAAGATCTTCTTTGCCGGTCATGTCTTTAGTTAAACTGGATGTGACAATAATGACATCTTCGGCAATGTGGCTTAGTTCTTTTATGCCCAAGTAAACCATTCGTCTCAAAACTGGATCTTTGGACTGGAACAATTTGGTCATTGCAAAGAACGTCTCTGTAGCTTCGGTTGTGCCAAATACTTCACCCTGGTTAAGTAGGTATAAAATCTTTGAGAGGATCAAAGTACATTTTCTTGGATTTAGCACCGTGTCGTTGAATGCCCTTGCTTCTTGAAGAACAGTCGTCTTCTCCAGAGATTGATAAGGATTCGACGCAGCTGAAAATAGCAGTTAATATTGAAAAACAATGGACAGTAAACGCAGTAAACATCAATTAAAAGGGTCAAGAAAAGCAAACTACGCGTTTAAAATAAATAATAAATAATAAAATGATAAATTGTTTTACTAAAAGAGGATAACTTGTGTAACCTTTCTTTTTCTTACCTTCCTCCTCCTCTTTCTTTTCTCTCTTGAAATTCATAATTTCAAAATCGGGTTGCTGAAACATAAGAAGTGAGAAATTTAACAACATAATACCTATTATCACTTCCAACTTAATTTATATTAACTAAAACTAACACTACAAACTAACCTACATAATAAATTGCACATAACAACTCAATAACAATGCATATAAATTGAACAATGAAAATAATTGCTCTTTCTTTTGCATTACATACAACTAGGTAACAATTACTTACAATATTACAATGATAACAAGACTTTATACTTTCCTATCCACAAAATCAAAATACATTATCACTATTATTACTGACACCAGAATGACCAGAAGACCAATATCAATATATTATGAGCAAAATTACTTACTTTAATAAAAACCGGAAATTACTGACGAATAAAATGACAATATGACAAGTTAAACCCAAAAAAACCGAGTGAATGTTTAGCGAACAGACACAGAAACAGAATTGACACAAACGCCACGTCAATACAGTTGAATCTGCCTGGCCGCCTGGGTGAATTCAACCCTAAACATAACACTGGAAATCACCCGAAATCCACCGCGGAAAGTTAGCCGACAACGACAAATAAATTCGTTAGTGCTGCCATAATAGTCATGCAATCGGCTACCTTCTCTTCAGTGTCTTTTTTCCCACGGGCGTAGTTCAATTGTCTTCCATTCCATATGGCCGGCAAATGCGAATTTTAGTTGTAATTTGCAAAATACAAAGTATTAATGCAAAATTTTATGCAAAATGCAGTTTGAAAATGATTTTATTATAACATTAATGTATGAATTATATTTATATCTTTACGAAGACCATTAATTAATTAAGCCAGGATGAAATGGAATTGGACTGAAATAAAGAAAGGAATATTTTTATCCACACGGGGGTACTAATTTGAGAATGCTGACTCTGCAACTTTATTTTATTAACGTGCTTTAATCAGTATCAGTACCTTATATAATAATATATTGTAGTAAACATATTTGGACAGGCATACAGAAAAGTAAACTCTTACAAAACAAACCATGAAGGTATTTAAAGGCATAAACCAGACTTACCAGACCACTACAAACACTTCTATGAATGTAATAATTATTGATATTAATGTAGAGCATATTGTTATACGGCATAGGTGGTAAGACGCATAAACCCTGTCAACAACGGCATAATGATTAGCGAATAGCAATAAGACCACTTTCCAGCAGCTTCTGAATCTTTGTCGCTACTTCGGGATTTTTCAAATGCCTGAAAGGTTCAAAATAATATTTTATTAGAAACAGGACCAATTGTTTGCATTCATGTTAAAAGGTAAAATTGTAAGAGAGAGAGTTTTAGGAAATAAATAATCTTCTTACTCTTGTAAGGCTCTTGGGTCACTCTGCATTTGCTCAAGAATTATGCGCATAGCAGGATCACGAAGAATTTGTTGAACTTCTGGATCTCCCATGGCTCGTTTCCTACTTTCTTCGGGATTGGAATGAACAGCCCGCTGGGTTTGCTGATAACCTTCGTTAGCTTCGGCATTACTTGGGTCAAGTTCAAGAGCTTTTTGATAAGCAGTCATTGCTTTTCCAGGCTCTTGCATTCCTTGTTGAATCTTTCCTTTTCGAATCCATCCCTTAACTATACCAACAAATAATTCAAGTAAATCAGCAAGTGCACTTAATTGTATTATGGAAATACGATAATTGTATTATGGAAATACAATAATTGTATTATGGAAATACAATAATTAGAATGTGCTTACTAAATTTTGGATCCAGTTCTAAGCACTTATCGCAATCTTTTAATCCCAAATCAAATGCGGCTAACTTTGTGTAACATGCAGCACGATTGCTGTACAATCTTGGGTCCTCTGGGTTTCGGGCGATTGCCTCAGAGTAGTGTTTCATGGCTGCGGCAAAATCACCTGGAAAATGAACAAAATATGTAAGTTGCCTTCTATACAATTTAACATTTTCATCCACGGAACACTTTAAAAATCTGATATCATCTCTAGAGTTTCAAAAATTTGTCCATTTAATTGAAATTATTTATATATTTTTCACTAAAACCTTTCTTAAAAAATTCGTTTCCTTTTTCCTTCTCTTCTTCAGCTTTACTAGGATCAATGTAGGCCTTCTTTTCTGATTCCTTTATCAATTTCTCGGCATCAGCAAGTAAAGATCTCGTTTCCGGAGTACGATGTTCACTCAAAGACTTTTCATAGAATATTTTAGCATTTTGGAAGTCTCCTAACCTCTTATAAGCGTTGCCAATACGTGTGAAAGCTTTAGAAATGAGTTTATAATCAGCACGATTTTCTCGGCCAAGTTCAATCGCATCGTGACACTCTTTTATGCAATCTTCATATCTCTTTTGCTCGAAATAAACTGCGGCGATATTGTTTCGGTAGGTCATATCCGTCGGATCTTGCTGCTGAGCAGCTGTATAATGATCTAGAGCTTTTTCGAAGTCCTTTCGTTTATAAGCGGCGTTTCCAGCCTCTTTCTCTTTTAAAGCCTGTTTCATAAAAATTATCTCAAAATAATTCAACCTATTTTATAAAAGCAACCAGACAATAAAAATATATCATTCTGAAGAGTACCGCTTGTTTTTCAGGAGGCAGTTCGTTCTTAGGCTCCTGAGGTTTTGGTGGTGGGGTTTTTGGTCTTGTTGGTGGTGGGGAATCATCTACATCCATATCATCTCCCCCCATAACATTCATACCCAGGAGGACACTTAATGTCGTCATTACTTTTGGATCACTAATTTTCGCCCTGTTACAGTAACATCATTTACGGTTATGAATTTGCAGTTTACATTAAATAAAAACAGATACACTTTCACAACATTAAAAAGTTTAAAAGTGAAATAAGAAAGCAATACCCAAGGCTTTTTGGATTTGTTTGTAGATCTTGGACAAGCTTGAGGTACTCGGGGTCATCCATCCACTTCGAGGTACGGGGGTCATTTTTAAGTTTAATATACAACGAAGGGTCTGCAAAGGGGTTCATGAATTTGTCCTGAGCTTGGGCTTGGGCGCTACGGCAGTCTTCTAATCCTTCCTTTAACTGAGCATTATTAGGGTCCAGCTGTAATCCTGTAGTGTACGCTTCCTTCGCTTCGTCCCATCGCTTCAAATAAGCTAAGGCGGCACCTTTGCGAGAATATCCCTTACCTAAATCAATATATTATGAATTATGTTTTATTCCGACACATTTACAAATTGTGGCTTCACTTGCAGACGCTTTGAAACACTCAATTAAATTCAATATCACATAATGTTAACTGACAACTGATACAAAAATAAGTTTTTTTACACGTACCCCAATCCGGCTTTATGTTAACTGTCTCTTCTGCATCCTTTAGAGCTTCAGTAAAGTTTTCGTTTTTGGCATGAGCTGCAGATCGATTACTATATAGCACATGATTTTTTGGATCTAAAGTAATGGCTTCTGAGTAAAACTTAACAGCTTCGGTATATTTTCCGTCATTCAGAGCAGCATTGCCTTTTTCTTTTAAAACATTTGCCTAAAGAGCAAATAGTTAATTAATTAACCATTAATTACCAATAATTTTGAATGTGAATCTTAAGGATTCACATTATTTATAAAAAAATCAGTTATATAATACCAACCTCTGCGGCCATGATTAAGTAATATTTTACAGGTTCCCGTTTCGACAATCAAACGATGCTCACGTTGTTCGTAAACTGATGCTATCAGTGTTTTACTTGCTTTTAAGATGTTAATAAGAAATCGGGTTGGGTTTCAGTTCTTCAAAACTATAATGGTGATCCCAGTTCCTATAATGAAATAAATTTTTAGCAATTAGTTTGGACAGTAGTAGTATTTTGCTTTTACTAAATGATTGAATCGGAATTGAACGAACTGCTACAAAGTTGCTGAGCGAAAAAAACCGAAATTAATTTTTCTACCAAATCAAGCCTATTTAACTCTGAACTCGCATGACCATCACAACAAACAATAACTGAACTGAACGTACAAAACACTTTCAATTTCAACTTTTTATGCAACTGTTCTAATCTTTACCTTATCGTTTTCAAAAATTCAGTTTTTAGAAGAGCGATCTCGCCTTTCCGCAAGTAAAATACCGAGTGCTGCACAGTCCAAGTGTTTTGTGTTCTGTAATTTCTTTGGGCTTGGATATGCCGTATCTCGTCTCGTAGTGCAGTCTCTGACAGATTTTTCTGGACCTTTCCACTGTTTTCTATTTTCTGCCTTCTTCAAGGATACAATAGCGTACATGTGATATTTGAAAATTATAGCACGAGTTTCTCAACATTGCATTATTGCCTGCTGCTGCTGCTGGCTAGCGTGGTATGCACCTTATTATATAGTGGGTCTCATATTTACGAACCTAAAACATGCACCAGCACCATGCACTTGCTTTATTAAGTAGCGAAGTTTTAAGTAGCGAAGTTACTTTATGGGAATGACAAAGCTGTCTGTCCGTCCGACGGTATTTCTGTCCTTCACCACGATAACTTGATAATGCGTTGATATTTTGACTTAATTTGCTACACATATTATGCGGACCTTACAGCTTAGCCTTACCCAGTGAGAACCTGTGTAAGGCTAAGTTGGAAGATGGGGTCAATCCGTCAACCGCTTCATGACCTTTGCCCTATCAGATTAACTTTACTGTTGTATTAATACAGCTTCAAATACACATTGAATTCTAAATACTGCTATGTGAATTCTGCTTATGTTTGAAAGTGAAGGCCGCCTACTTTCAAATTGGAAGACAAACAGTGTTTGAATATTTCTAGAAATAACGATCGATAAGGTCAATATCATGTAGATTTTTGCAAAATTATCAGCAGATAGTTTAGAGGTTTTGAGCTAAATTTAATGTGCCCATAGGTGTCGTAACAAACCAAACCCAAACGTTCTTCCAAATTTTAAAACTATCTAGTTTGATCTTGATGGAAAATATGCCTTTATGGCCTGTCATGAATAAAATCATGATCCGCCCACCCATCCCGTCCTTGGGCTGCCGTTGGCATTTATTTCCGTTCCTGCAAAAGTTAGGTCTGAGAAAGGAGTACCTTAGTACCTAATTCCTATGTAATAATATTATCTGTAGTATGTACAACTAGTACAACGATATAGAAATGCTAAAAGTTTGCAAAAAGTTCGTAAGGTTTGTTTACGATGATGTTGATGACATCATGGCATTATTGAACTTATTCAGTAGCATCAGGCATCAGCTACTTTATAAGAACGATATTATATCCGTCTGTCTGTTTATCCCTCTATCCGTTAGAGATATTAGGTGAACCATAAAGGTGTCCCCAATTTCATATTGGATTCTCTTATGAATATATAACCAAAGCCAATATGATGACAATTTATGAGACTTACCAAACTATAGATCAACCTTAAACGGACAACTTTTAGTCAGTACCACTTTGTTCCAACCCCCCCCCCACCCCTTTGGGGTGAATTGTGCCATAATATTTGCAAGCAACTGTGTTGTGTTATTATCTTTTTTGCAATAGTTCATTTCTATATATATCATCACATCAGTATGACTATGACAGTATGAATGAGTTACGTAAGTTACATAAAGTCAAATGATAAAACCATGATCCTGTAAAACGTTGACCGAAAAGGACTGAACAATATTAGCTGCGTCGGACGGCAGCGCAGAGTGATATTTCTGTTGAGATCACGTTTACATTTTTCTGTCTGAGCGAACTGCGAAGTGTGTTGTGTATTCAAATCTCTGGTCTAGCTCTGCCTGGTTGGGAAAACAATGTTGTACAAATGATAAGTCAGACAGAATCAGAAAGCAGCGGAAAAGCAACGAGTGCGAGTGTAGTGTACGATAAATTGTACTTTGAATAGCTCTTAGAATTTGAACTGGTTTTCGAAAATATCAAGTTTTGGTAAGTAACTGTAAAGAAATTTTGACTGTTAAATTGTTTTTGAAGGTATTTTGATGTGTGTGATCGAGTGTTCTTGTGATTTTTCGGTGTAAATGGAATGTGAAATAGGATCGTACTTTGGGTCCATAAAATCGGGAAATGAGAGACAGCGTTGGGAAATATCATTGGCGCTCTTTGTGGCCCATGTACAGAATGAATGGAGCTGTGTGTGTATGTGGCAACGGGGCTTCTGGCCGTGGTGTGAAATGAACGAATGAATACGAAAGACTGTAGCGGGTACGCAGACCAAACTAGATGTATCCGGTTTCCTTCGGTCATTAAATATGACCGATTGTTGAAATTCTGACTTCTGTCATCAAGCTCCCTGGTTAAATCCCGAAGTCGGGTTATTGTTTCATATTAACATTTTTTCTGGCTCTTAAGAATCATGAATGAAGAATGAAAGTTGAATTTTCTAATCATGAATGTCCAATATCAAATTGCTAATTTTATGATATTTTTAGCTACTTTGAAAATGTCTCTCGATGATCACTGAATAATTTGTAATTACGATTTGGCAAATTGACAAGTTAAATGCTAAACATTCAAGTTGTAGTGATGTTGTTATGAATGAAAGATGAATGAATGTTGAGAATGTTTTGTAAGAATTGGATGCTGCGTAATTGCCTTTTGTCCCTTGTGTGTGACGATCAGATCAAGTATTTTACTGCATACCTATAAATTACGTAATTTTGCGTGAGTCATTGGTTGTTTATTTACATGGTATTGAATTTTTATTTCTCTTCAGATGGTCACTGGTGGTCAGTACTCAGTGGTATGAATGGTGAATGAATCAACTGAATGACTGATCTGGTGTGAGGTTTTAATAATTTCAGTCACCAATTCTGTACGGATGTTTTTGTAAGCTGTGTTTGAACTCTTTTACGTCGATCTCAATTTTTGGTATGTAAGTGTCTATAATTTCATTTTGATATCATTTTTCTAATGTTGGATTGAAATTGCCAACCGATGACTGAAAGATCAGTTGGTAATGCCCAAAATTAAAAGGGGGGATTCATAATTGATTGACGCAAGTATAATAATGTAATGGAAAGTAATGGCATTTTTAAAACACATTTTATTCTTCAAAGAAGTGTAGAATCATAGTTCGATAGACTGTTAGTGTTAGCTAGAGTTATTGTTTAATTTTAAATATGACATAGAAGTTATTTGTCTTTTCAGATTTTTTTGTGTGAAACTGTGTGTGAAGGATTATCTTTAAATCAACTATGACTACTTTGGCTGAACAAGCGTCCAAATTATTGGACTTTACTCAACGACTCGATATTACACTTTTGGATAATGTGGTTGGATGCATGTACACAGGAATAGGCGAACAGGTAAGAAATAAAATATGTTTTTGGAGTGCAAATTCATTATCTGTAGATATAAAATAATATTATTGTTGTGTATTGCAGCAGAAGTTGGCTCAAGAAGTGCTAACTGCTTTAAAAGAGCACCCTGATGCTTGGACACGAGTGGACACTATTTTGGAATTCTCATCAAATCAACAGACCAAATATTATGCCCTACAAATTTTGGAGCAAGTAATAAAAACTAGGTGGAAAGCTTTGCCCAGGGTGCAGTGCGAAGGAATCAAGAAGTACATTGTCGGTCTCATAATAAAGACGTCTTCGGATCCTATTACCCTTGAGAATGAGAAAGTTTACGTAAATAAGTTGAATATGATTCTCGTGCAGGTCAGTTGAATTTTAAATCAATGAATAAATGTTTTTAAAAAAGTGCCGTTATGCTTGTGTTGTTTCATTTTCAAAATATTTGTTTGTTTTTTGTAGATATTGAAGAGAGAATGGCCCAAGAATTGGGAATCCTTCATACCTGACATTGTTGGTTCGAGTAAGACGAACGAAAGTTTGTGTCAAAATAATATGGCTATATTAAAATTACTAAGTGAAGAAGTTTTTGATTTCTCATCCGGTCAAATGACTCAAACTAAAGCCAAGCATTTGAAGGACACAATGTGTGGAGAATTTTCACAAATCTTCCAACTTTGTCAGTTTGTGATGGAAAATTCTGGGAACACCGGATTAGTTTATGCTACTTTGGAAACATTGCTGCGTTTCTTAAATTGGATTCCTCTGGGCTATATTTTTGAGACTGAGCTCATACAGACTCTTACATTCAAGGTTTACAGTCACATCATTGTCAACAAAATTGCAATTATGGAAAATGGAGTTAAATGCTAAATGACAAAATGTATTACTGTGCTTTCAGTTTTTGAATGTTGCTACGTTCCGAAATGTTACTCTGAAATGTTTGACTGAAATAGCTGGTGTGACTGTCCCTCATTATGACGAGCGATTTCTTCTTTTATTTACCAATACTATGTCACAGCTGGAAACGGTGAGCTATTACAGAAAATCACATTTCAGTTTGTCCATTGTATTTATAATAATGCTCAAGTATTTATTGTGTGATAATTTACTAATGTTTCAGATGATTCCTCTTGCGGTAAACATTCGGGATGCATATGCACGAGGTGGTGATAAAGAGCAGCAGTTTATTCAGAATTTAGCAATGTTTTTGTGTACGTACCTGAAGGAGCATGGAAGTCTCGTAGAAAAACAGCAAAACAATGAACTTTTGAAAGGTTTGCAGTATCTGGTCTTAATATCAGAAGTGGACGAAGTAGAAATCTTCAAAATTTGCCTGGAATACTGGAATTCTCTTGCAACAGATTTATACAGGTAGTTTAGGATATCTTGATGTCTTTATTGGAATATAAAAGAAAATCTCTTTAGGATGCTGAAAAATAATATATGTAATAATGTAATTAATAATTAATTGTAGGGAAGCCCCATTTATTCCCACCTCAACCCCGCTGTTTCTTGGATCTGGTCGGAATCCAGAACTGGGACCAAGGCGCCAATTTTACTCTCCTGTTTTGTCCAGAGTACGATACACTATGATCAGCCGTATGGCCAAGCCAGAAGAAGTTCTCGTGGTGGAAAATGAAAATGGGGAGGTCGTTAGAGAATTTATGAAGGACACTGATTCAATTAATCTCTATAAAAATATGAGAGAAACGCTTGTGTACTTAACCCATTTGGACTGTGCTGATACTGAACGAATTATGACCAAAAAGCTGCAAAACCAAGTAAATGGCACAGAGTGGTCATGGAAAAATCTTAATACTGTAAGTTATTTAACAATTTTGATACTTTATTAAATACATAATGATTTTAACTCTTTGCCAAATGTATAATAAATTCTTAAATATTATTTTTTGTTTTGTTTTAGCTTTGTTGGGCAATCGGAAGTATTTCAGGAGCAATGCACGAAGAAGACGAGAAGAGATTTATTGTTACAGTAATCAAGGACCTTCTGGGTTTGTGTGAACAAAAAAAGGGGAAAGACAATAAAGCTATTATTGCCTCTAACATTATGTATGTTGTCGGACAATACCCACGGTTCCTTCGAGCTCACTGGAAATTTTTGAAAACAGTTGTTAATAAACTTTTCGAATTCATGCACGGTAAGACAGAATTTCTCATTTTCAAGTGTTTTACATATTGTTTCTACTATTGCGGAAAAGTTGGCATTTAAAGTGTACCTTTCGTTTTCAATTTAGAAACTCACGACGGAGTACAAGATATGGCTTGCGACACTTTTATTAAAATCGCTCAAAAATGCAGACGACATTTTGTAACTGTTCAAATGGGAGAAGTAGTTCCATTTATTGAGGAAATTCTTGGAACAACCTCTACAATTATTTGCGATCTACAACCTCAGCAAGTTCATACCTTCTACGAAGCTGTAGGCTACATGATATCTGCTCAGTCAGATAACACTGTACAGGAAGTATTGATTGATAAATATATGAATTTACCGAACCAAGTATGGGATGACATAATCGCCCAGGCATCTCAGAATGTTGCAGTACTTAAAGACGTAGATGCTATCAAGCAGCTTTCTTCTATTCTAAAAACTAATGTTAGAGCCTGCAAAGCCTTGGGGCATCCTTACGTAGTTCAGGTAATATTACACTTTTTTATTTCTTTTATTGTTTCCGGTAATCAATTAAATTCTTAAAAATAACACCGGGGATATCATTTATTTTTACAGCTTGGAAGAATATATCTAGATATGCTGAATGTATACAAAGTTATGAGTGATAACATCAGTCAGGCTATTGCTCTAAATGGAGAAGGGGTTACCAAACAACCTCTAATAAAGGGCATGAGAGTGGTAAAGAAGGAAACACTGAAGTTAATTGCAGGATGGATGTCTCGTTCGAATAATCCTACTATGGTTATGGAAAGTTTCATCCCTCCACTTTTGGATGCAGTCTTAATGGATTATCAGATGACTTCAGTTCCAGCAGCTCGGGAACCGGAGGTTCTTAACACAATGGCAGCAATTGTGAATAAGCTTGAAGCGAATATTACCCCTCATGTCCCCAAGATTTTTGATGCTGTCTTCGAATGTACTCTCAACATGATCAACAAAGACTTTGAAGAATTCCCCGAGCACAGAACCAATTTCTTTCTTCTTTTGCAAGTATGTTTTTATTTTTACAAAACTTTTTATGGTGAATTAAAGGTATCCTTCATTAAAGTACTTAATTAATTGTTAATTGCAGGCTGTAAACTCGCATTGTTTTCCAGCATTCTTAAATATCCCACCCACCCAGTTTAAATT
Organism: Pogonognathellus flavescens; assembly: GCA_019776165.1. NCBI lineage: Eukaryota > Metazoa > Arthropoda > Collembola > Entomobryomorpha > Tomoceridae > Pogonognathellus > Pogonognathellus flavescens. The sequence goes on along the minus strand of JABASD010000695.1, from coordinate 1,559 downwards.
AGTATTGGACTCAATAATTTGGGCATTTAAGCATACGATGCGTAATGTTGCGGACACCGGACTTCACATTCTTTATCAACTCCTTCAAAATATCTCGGTCCAGGAAACAGCAGCACAAAGTTTTTATCAGACATATTTTGCCGACATCCTTCAGCACGTTTTTGCAGTTGTCACCGACACTTCTCACACGGCTGGTCTTGGCATGCACGCCACAATTCTTGCCTACTTGTTTTTCATTGTGGAAGCCGGAGCAGTGACAGTTCCTCTCAACCCAAGTCCACCTCAGCCTGGATTCGAGGCAGCCCACAACGTTGTGTATATTAAGGTATGTTAATGTCAATACTTCATATTTACTGTTCAGTTGTATGTACAATAAGGCACGATTAATCAGTTTTTCAAAACTTTTTTTTTGCCACAGGAATATGTTGCCAATTTGTTGAAAACAGCTTTTCCACATTTGACTGACAATCAGATTAAGATAACTGTCACTGGGATGTTCCATTTGAACCAAGATGTGGGAGCTTTTAAAGAACATTTGCGTGACTTCTTAGTGCAAATCAGGGTATGGATGATTTAACATTCTTTCGAGTTCGATTTCATAATAGTATATAATACTACTACATAATTAATGACAATTAAATTGTGTTGAAAACATATTCTATTTATATTTCCATTGTTTCAGGAATTTACCGGTGATGACGACTCCGACTTATATCTGGAGGAACGAGATATGGCATTACGTGAAGCTGCCGAAGAAAAACGTCGCGTTCAATTGTCTGTTCCAGGAATATTGAATCCTCACGAAATACCGGAAGAAATGCAAGATTAAATCGCTAGCTAAAGACTTAAGTACAAACAAACCAACCGAAACCCTATTATTAGTAAAACCAAGGATGGCTCTGCCATGATATTTCATGTGTATATAACAGAAAGATTTAATTGATTCTTCGACCCCAGTCCATCTACCTATAGCCTTAGTTTAAAAGTGTTATACATCCTACCCTCCTGCCTACCTAGTTTGATTTGATATTTAACGAAATTGTTATACTACAATTAGATCCGTAGATGATAGATTCCCCAAAAGCTGGATTTGATTGCGAGTAGGCACATTTCTGTACAGATTGTAGTCAGTATTTTTATGTGCCCTGTGGTGAGTCCCATGACATTGTATTCATACAGGAACCATTATTACATTACAATTACAAACAACATTAAAATTAAATGCTGAAGTTGTATGTAAGTTTATGATTGAATTAGCAAGACTTGAAAGTAGAATAATTGTTATCACTCACTGTTTTCTATGTATACCTTTTTCTATAAAAAACTCATTAAATGCTTAAAATAAAGTTGAGAAGTAAGCACTAATAATATTGAGGAGTAAGTTAGTAAGTTATACAATGAACGGAGCTGCATTTGTAGATGAGTTAACTAATAACGGATACAATTAATTTAGTAATAAAACAACTTTTTTAGAATTAGGGTTTAGTTATATAAGGTAGGTCTGATGTACGATGTTATTACTTATTCCTATGATTTAATACAAATTACAATAAATGAAT
>JABASD010000694.1:0-61286 GCA_019776165.1 Pogonognathellus flavescens | reverse complement strand
TGGTACAGTAAATTTGCTTAAGTTGCTTGCACAGTGAACCTGCTTCATTCATAGCTTTTCTTTCATAAACCACATAAAACTTTTAAGCTTCTAAGCTCTCGTTAAGAATGGTAATTATTTAATGGACTGGTATTAAATTTTTACTGTATAATGTGCGATTACGTTTCATAATACTGTCCAAAGCAAAATTCTTAACTATTTTGGTTTAATTAATGTGCTATCATTTTCAACTACAATTAAATTAATCAGATCAGCTATGAATGAAACAATCAAAACATACTCATAGACACAGACAGGGATACAAATGTGTGCTCGTCGAATTATATTTGTTAAATATTGTGCTCAACCTAGTATTTCGTTATCCGCACCATGTTGAAACTATCTACCTGAATGATTGGTATATATGTGTACAATATTTATAATGAAACATTAATGAAACATTTTCAACACTGTCATTTACTACGTGAGAGTGACCCTACTATTTGTGTCAGTTGATTTTCATTCTAAACTGAATGAAAACAGATTGCTTCCAATTAATTGTTGAGTCTCGTTCTCAATCTGTACGGCTAATCTAATTAAATTCGCAAAAGCTTTTATCCAATTAGGAGTTTGTAGCTTCATTCGAGAGTCTCTATAGATATAAATAATCGTCAGCAAATAGAACAGTGCATGGACCTAGATCTATATATCTAGCTGAGCTAAGCTTACGCGCGTGTTAACTACTTGTATCTACTTGTGCCTATGAATCTAGCACAATTTTCAGTGAAATTCTTGCGTAACATAAAGTTACACGCAGTATTGCGTTCCTCATTTAAGTGTTACAACCCGTATGGATATACATTACCGTAGTTTTCATAATTCATTTACAAAAAGCTGCAATCCGTCACCTAAAGTGAACTCTTTGACTATTGCTCCGTGCTTTCACATTTGAATGACAGCTGTGTACTAATCTCATAATCAGTTTATCTTGTATATATATACAACTACAACACTCTTACTATTGGAAGGTTATGTTGTGAAAAAACCGAGTCAACTAAACAAACTCCGTTCCATAAAAAAATTTAATTTCTACAAACGTAATTTGTTACTCTGGGCCTATACCGCAGTATAAGGAAAAAGCTAAAGCCGCTTCGGTGATTGCACTATTATGTTATCACAGTTATCAGGCTGTCATGTCGTGCATAGCGTGCTGCAGCCTTAGGGAAAGAAAACGTTGCCTGTAAACTTCTAACTCCGTCTGTAGCATAAAAAGTCACTTTAACAGTGCAATTTTTGCACTGAAATACTAATTCATTCAAAAGGTCACTATTTCTATTACGGAATTACAGAAGCATGACGTTTCTTTGGAAGATTAAGGGCACGAAGGGGAATCTAATATGTAATATGCCAAATTGACAAGAGGAGAGAGTATTCAATTAGAAGGATTAGACTTTGTTCGTTGGAAGTGCGTACCCAACTGCAGTTCTTACGTCCATTTCATTAAATAAAAAAAGAATTTAATTAGCATTTTGACAACGGAGTAATGGATTTCTCAGATGAAATGCTACAAGCCAAGAGGATCACTTCATAGTAGATAAATGTTCCTCAAACGTGAACAACTAAAGGAAGAACTCACTCTTAGACGAACGATAGAACACGTTAAGCCACAGGGCAAATCCTAAGTATAATTCATACCGTATTTTCCCATATTGAGCCGGGAGTCCCGAATAGAACCGGGTCTCGACTACAGCCGGGGTCATAAGTGGTAGTAAACGGACACAGATCCCTTACAATCAGTTATTGTAGGTCGTATAACTGTAATTATTATACGTGACCTTTTAGGAATGTATTATTCCGTGTAACAATGAAGAAAGTGAAACGTTTGAAAGAAAATTCCAACCATATTTAGAGGTCTCAAGTGAGAAGTCCATATTATTCGCATAATAATTTGGAATAATGTGTTTAGGATTTGGTTTTCACTTTTTGTATTTAAATAATTTAATATATTTTGTGAAATTGAGTTCTGAATTTTACATTTACAGGGAATAAAATGTGTCAATAGTTAAACATTGTGTTAGTACCGGGGTCTCAAATAAAACCAGGTCTCGACAGTCTCGAATACAACCGGGGGTCGGAGGTAAAATTGCAATTAGAACCGGAGCGGTTCTATTCGGGAAAATACGGTACTCTGTTAAGTCCGTTGTAGCCAACGGACAGGTTTATCAATCCTCAGCTGCGGCTGCTTATCTGTATCTATGATGAAATTCACTGAATAAGGAATGTAACGGCAGGTAATGTAACAAGGAAATGGTACAAATTCTATTCTTACACTAATTGTTTTGACTTTGATCCTGTTTTGTTTGAATAGTAAAATTAAAATTTATATCTTACATCATTAATAGTACCTACAACCTATAAATGCGTCATTCCTACAAAGGAGACTTTTCCTTTTGTTAACAATTATTTTGCACAGTAAGGTCCCTCTCAACCTCTCAACATAATAGAGTCTATATGAATGTAAGTTGGATCCATAAAAAGTTAGAATAATATTATTGGCCTTTTTAAGCATACTTATGTACATCCGATTTCTATCCAATGACATTTAATAACAATGCAATGGTTTGCCCTGGAAAAGGGAGTTCCCCCATTGTTGTACTTGTATTAATAGCTTCTTTAAAAAATCACTTGTGTTTTCTCTCTGGATTAGAATTTATGAGTTTAAAAGCCTAAATGGGAATACACGTGCCTGTGGTTCATCGGTACCTACTATATTTTTGGCGATGCAAAAAATGTGTTATCAATATTTCTGGAGTTTGTTTAAACATTATACTCTTTTACTGAACATTATAAACGTAAACATGATGGCTGTTATTTGTCGTGACAAATATGTTCATAATAATATGTATCTGGACAACAAACTGATTTTTTCAGCATCCAAAATGGAATGTTTATGTTTCTTTTCTTGTCATATTTACTTACACTATGCAATACTTTACAAAATGTGTCATTGCATTGTGTGCGCTCAAACATCACTACTTTCTTGTAGCAAGTATACGTATACGTATTATTACGTATACACTGTTTACTTATAGTTTGTGCTTTTACTGATGCTTGTGCTTAGGTAAACATTGCGTTGTTGAATAGAAAATGGTGTTCCTGATAGTGTCCATAAATAACTTCTCCACTGTAATTCTTGTCCATGCTTTGCTTTCACCATGACATGTTTATCTATTGTAAGTCAATTTTATTGGATTAAAAGAACGCAAATGCTCCTTAGTACTTACTGTTGTACATGTACACATACAAAAGTAAGACATACTCAATATTGCTGAGCAAAGTAAAATGAAACTTACGATATGACTGCATTATAGTTGCATTAAGAACTCGCAGCTGTACAATATGACATGAAACGCGTAGTAATACGATGTTAACAATATGTGTACACCATGCCATCACAATGTCACATCGTATTATGCACATATGTAAGTATCTTCTGCCTAATATTACACCAATAGTTTTATTCAGCATTGCAAAAACCAAGTATGTAGACACGACTGCAATATAGAGTTCTTTTGGTTATTGTGTTTTATGTATTATGCAACATACTTTTATTATCTTGTACCTACTCGCTGCTCAGGGCACACAAAGGGAACTTTTCATATTATGCCAATACAGAATGTCTGAAGAGGCAAACAAATAAAATATCAAGTCAGTCTGTTCTGCATAACTAAAGAAAACCCAACCAAGGTAGTCCCACTTTCTCCATTCATTTCACAGCAGGAGAAAACTCTCAGTCTTTGTTTATTGTTCACGTTCTTCCATACATGCTTACAATACCCCAGCAGTTGAATGTAAACGAACACAAACATGAAGAGCTTAATGAAAGCTCAATTCACTTATTTTATTGTAATAATATCAATACAATACAAGACCAAATAGAAATACTTACAACAAACATAATATTACCGTTACTGTGAGGGCCATCGACATGTAAGCTGCAAACGGGATTTTTGATCTGCTACCAGACACTAATTTGGTTGCAGATCAAAATCTGGACCAGAATGGTTGCTAGCTTCGATTTACTTATCGAAAAACAAAAAATAACCCGATTCAAAACTGGGCGTAAGCAAGTAACGAAGAGAACAGTGACATTGTGTTTTGAATTATGACACTGTTACGCTAACTGTGACATCGACACATCAACTGCGAATCATTTTAGCAGGATGTAATTACTATATGACTAGTACATGTACTATTTAAAAATGTCATTTCATTTAATCGAAATATTCAAGCATTGGCGATGTCAAATTCAAATTTAGCAGCCTTCACTTTCAAACCTAAGTAGAATTCATAAATAATAGCAGTATTTGAATTGCAATGTGTTTTCGAGGTTGTATTAACACAATAGTCATTTTAAAAGTCAAAGGTCATTAAGGAACTCACTGAATGACCCCATTTACGAACTGGACCTTTGTTGTGACCCAGAGATCACGTATGAGAAGTTTGAACGTTTTGCGTTTATCCGTTCGTGATTATAGCGGTCACGGACGGACGGACGAACAGACGTAGACATGATTGTTATAAAGTAGCTTGCGCTACTTAATAATTGATGTAATGTGTCCATGCTCAGGAAATCAATGGCTAAATTTAGGTCAGCATAATACAGTGACAAAAGACTACTATACGTTTTTGTCAAAAGGGTCTTAATTATTTGTCACTTTCTTGCTGTTAAGAAAGAGCATAGCGTGTCACAAGTAGTAGACATCACAAAAATGAAAGAAAGTAATTTGTTGTAACTTGAGACTCCTCCGCATTGCCGTTAAACGAATGTATTCTGGGAGCAAAATCAGAGAGTGTGTTAGTGTGACTCGAGTCAACAAATAGACTTAGAAGGTGTAGTGTATTAAGTGTAAGCTTTAGTCTGCTTTTGTGAATCTTCACTCGAGTTGAGAATTTGTCTGTGACTTCAGCAGTCATTGAGAATTCCAAGATCGTATTTCCGTTTCCTTGTGAATGCGAAATAAGAGATTGTAAGTTAAGTCGCACCCGGTCTTGTTTTCCTGCAAGAAAGTTCAAAGATCTGGGTTAGCTTCCTTTGCTTTTTTATGTGTAGCGAAAGTCAGACTGAAGGTAAGCGTTGTGAGCAAATACATAGCAATTCATATTATTATGAGCTAAGAGTAACATTACTTTCTTCTTTATTATAAGTTGGTCGTATTTTCTTCTTGCAGTCAGTGACACATTAAATATGTCCAGCCAGGTGTTTTACTAAACTGACAAATGTATTTACAAACAATTTATTATGCAATGGGTGTAAAATGGTTTAGATGAATTTGTTTTTTAATTAGCACAGTCCGAAATTTAATATAGGTGTAAAAGAAATACACTAAACTGGCATATTATTATAATTATTATTAATTTATTGATATATTCTGAGAAATTACTCATTTTAGTCAAATCAAGAGAGAGTTTGGAAAGGGCAGTGTCTATTTACAAGTTGACATACAGTTTTCCTGATATAAAAAGGGTTTGCCCTAATGCGAATGGACGATGTGACAATCCTTTCTTGAAACTAAGTGTTTTTTTGCTCGTTGTGCTTTGGGTGTCACATCGTTTTGTTCGAAAAGAATAACACGGAAACAGAAATGTCTCACATGATGACAAATTTTAGTCAACTGAAAAATTTGGAATAACTACAATTTTATACAGAAGTACCTCACTCCGTATTATAGCAGTAGTATTTTCTTCTGCAGAATTAAAATTTAGAAATGCTTAGCTGAACTGGTCACTTAAAAATTTGCATATGAAATGCAAAAAGTGCCGACTTTTTGGAAAGTGCTGCTGTACGAACAAGTGGATGGGGAGACAGGATCGGACTGAAATGTAAGTAGCAGGTCGCAGAACTGAGTGAATAGAAAGTCGTTTCGGGATATAAAGAGATTTGGTCAGTGTCCGAATTGCCTCCTCGTGATTTCCCTCAGAAATCTTTTATTCCCTTTAGTTTGGTTCATCTTGGCATTGGCTTCGGCTTTTCTTCTCGCTGATATCTTCAATCTACTTGAATTTAGAAGTCTATTCATTTCAAGTCAAAGTCAACTCTTGAGTTTGGACATGGAACTCGACTGAACCAAAGAGATCCCATCAGACTTAGAAAACTCAACCAGACTCCGAGCCAAAGTGACATGACAGTACAAAAATTCGTATAAGAAAACTGGACTCACAGGACTTGGAATTGAATGCTAAAAACTCTTAACTTGGATCAAAGATGAGTTGACAGGGTTTCGACTTGAATTTTGTTTACCAACAGACAAACCACACAACACAATGCATTTCAAACTCATCGTGAGTTCGGCAGTTCAACTGACGTATTTACAACAAAATACTCACTCTCTTTCCCCTCTCCAACTCGACGAACCTGTAGGTACCCTCTGTATGCTTTCTCCATAGTAGTTCTACACATAAAGGACTCTGGACGGTGAGAAACTCGCTTTTGTGTGCGGCTTTTGTAAATATTGAGAAAGCCAATAAATTAGATCCGTACCACAGCACCACAACTACATCAAACTCAAGCATTTTTTATTCGCTTCGATATTACCATAAAACCCATTCAATACTCTGTCAGATACTTCTTGCATCTCACAATTTGAATTTCCATTAATTTTTTTCATGAACTAGATTCGCTTCGGAACATTCTAAGAGCGCAATGCCCCAATTCCCATTCGATTTAAAAGCTCGACTTTTTGCGTCTTGTTTACTTACAGTCTCATTATTCATAGAAGAGTGCAGAACTATTGCTTCCATTTCGAAACAGGTAAAATATACTCACTCAGCATTTATTGGCGGACTGCCATTAATTATGCAAAACATGTCGATCAATTCGAAGAAATGAAGAAACCCCTTTTGCGTTCTATTTGTGGTGGGCCAGATGTTTGAAGAAACATACATTTTTAATCTTTGCTATGGGACACAAATGTGTGTCCCTAATTACATTCAGCATCTTGCTAACACAGTTTACTACCGTTTATCTGTTTATCCTAGGACGCTTTCTGGGGATAAAAGATTGAAAACTTGAGATTGTCTGCGTAGTATGCACATCCTTGTGTTCTAATGCAAATGTTCCTTCCACACAAATCATTTACAACGCAGAATCACTTCACTTTCAATAAGATGTTTGTAGCTTATAAAATTCGCAGTAATGTATTGTAAAGTATTTTATAATTACATACTTACATTTAGTCCTTTTAGGTACCTACGTACATACAAGTATAGAGCATCCTTGTGTACGTGACATAATTGCTTTTTCTTTTTATATTTACTTCAGTATAGTAAATTATTTGGCACAGATGCATTTGCAAAATTAGGAGCAATTCTCCCCATTATTATGAGTACATAATATAACTTTCCTACAGTGAATGCCTATAAGGTTTATTGTGTTTTGTATGAAGCTGAAATGGTATGAAAGACTTAATCACGTCTTATTTCAGCTAAATAAAAGTGAAAGGCCAATTGGTACAAAAATCTTTTATATCTTTGCACATAGGAAGCTATTATAGTCACTTTAATAGGCATGTGAAATAAAAAGTGGCAGCACAATGATATATAGGTTATTTGGCATTACATTAGTAGTGCTGATGAAATTTCCTCCGTATTAAGCAGGCATATGGCATTCCATTGAATACCACCCTGGCTTTTGTGTTTTTTCCTCTCTTTCTTCTACAACCGCAACTCAATTTTTTCACGGTAAAAACTTCTTTAGTGCTACTTCTGCAGTTATAAGGCTATGGATGCCGTATGTAGCTACAAACAACCTCCTCTGTGATAAATTAGTTTGCCTCGGTGGGCTATATTTACTAATGCATTCTATATAATACGGGAAATACTACTTACTCTAGTAATCGAAAACCCATTCAAACTTAACCCAGTCAACCCAGTAAATATTATTTATTATTCCTACATGCTAGGGTGTACTGCTAAACTAATGCTTGTGATTGAGTTGTCTGCAGCCACCGCGACTAGTCGGTCTGTTCTTTATACTGTATGCATTTTGTAAAGACATGAACAGGGCCTGACCGTCTTATTGTTAGTGGTAAGTTTGTAAGTATATAATATAGGATTTTATGGTTTGTAGATATGCCGCACCATGCCAAAGAAGCCACAGGGCTTAATTCACTCTTCTTATTTCCTTGGTATTCCACTACACGCCTCCATGAAAACATTAAGGTATATCTGAAATCAGCACCACGCTCAAAACGTGGTTTGCTTTCAATCCCTGCTTCGGTTTTGACATCAAAGCTTATGTTAGCATATCTTTATAACTCTCTCCATCCACACCAGTAAAATGTACTCAGAAATTCCCTGCTCTCCTGCGCCTGCTATTGCTACTTGCTATTTATGAGAATATACTTTGTAACTTCTTGGATACTTATTAATGGGTTTTCATTTGACGTGGTTTTCTTCCAGCTAAATACAAAATACAGAACAGGGAACATACTTACAACTCTGCTTGATTTGCATTGGCTAATGGTTCATTGTTAGTGCTATATTAGAGACTGGGCATTTTGCATGCTTCTTTGTTTGATAAATTATTATTGTTTTCTATTTGCAGATATAGTGCTTATACACTGTATGTAACTCGCTAATATGTATAGACAAACTTATCCCGGGTGGCTGGATGTGCAAGGGACATTTTGCACAACTGTAGCAATTTTGTAGTAGAGATAGGAAATATACCTTGGTATATTGTGATATGGTGATAGTCATGAATACGATTATTATAGGCTAGGAACTTGACTTAATGATCCCAGTGATTCTTCGGTTATGTCGTGGAGAAAGTAAGTAGCTGCATTACTGTAAGGGAAAAGAAAATGGGATAAAGAAGAGAAAGGCAAGGCAGAACACAAGCAGTTTATCCGTCCGTAATGGAAGTTTTTAACTAAAAAGCCGAATATTTAACTTGGCTTGAAATATCATTCATAGTTTCTTCCGCTCCCAGCGAGCTCTCTTCAGGATGTAGATACTTATATAAGACGGAGAGGACATTATTATAATACAATCTTCCGTATCTATAATCTGTATTAGCATTAAAGTAAGGTTCAGCTGTGTACATGATGGAAAAAAGGCAACATCAAGTAGAAATTTACAGGGAGACAGAATATACGAAAATATTAAGTCCTTACGTATAAACTGTACGAAATATTACTCAAGTCAAATATTCGCAATTTATAGTAGGTAATATTGCTGAAAAAAATATTTTATAAAAGTAAAATAGGTAATAGAGTTGCTACAAACTTTACGTTAGTTGTCTACCACTGTTAAAAATTAATTAAAGTACATGGTCTACAGGAACAGGAAGTAAATGTATTAGTAAATATGTAATTTTTCCTTGAGGAGAATTTCTGATGAAATGTTTCAGTTGATGTATTCGAGGTATTTTTACCGGTTCTTACAAATGATAAGGAATTTTTCCATGGTGAGAAATGCATACCTCTTTTGTAGTGGGAGTAGGATGCAGTGAGCTTATAGTTATGGTAAAAGCTTTTTACGATAGCGAAGGATTTTGGAAGCACCCATCTCAATAGATTCAATCCACTCACTACTCCTTACTCAATATAGATATCCATCAATCAATTTTATTTTTACTTTACTTAGCACAGTCTGTAGATTCTATAGAGTCTATAGGTACTCCATTCGCAGTTCGTGTGGTAGTTAGTATGTAGTGTTCTGCGACGCTAGTCTTTCCCTGAATACCGAAGCCATCACTCGATTGTGTAGTCAGACCAGCCAAGTCAAGCTAGAATCTCGTGAATTCTGCGATATTAGAGCTATCCGTCTTTCTTGAGTTGTCTAGCTGCAGACGGGTTGGAATGTTTAAGATTCCCAAAGAAAATCTTTATTGCTTCTTCGAAAGAATATTGATCACTTTTACACAGAGTGGTACAGATATTTACTTTGTATGCATTAGTATTAGTGCTAGTTTTCTATTAAAATAAATTGCTTCCTTCTTAGGTATGTGAGGATAAATATAAGCATATTGAACTGAATGCCACACTGATGGATGTAGCCATGACCCTATTTAACCAATACCTACTCCACCGTATGTGAACTTTGTAATTTGTGAGATGTATGCGTTGGAATACGGCGGTAGTGGCTTTCATCTGTGTCGCATTGAAAAGATTTCCGGGTAAGTCTCACAATAAAAAGAAAATCTACAAAACCTTCTTACATAAGATTACAAACCCCCCAAAATTAGTTTAGCTGGGGATGATTAACGTTCATAGATCCGCAATACAATATTAATAAACCATTTGCAAATGAATGAAAATATATAAGGATCTTACTGGTATATAGGTCGCAAAGAATTGCCCTCTGGCTAATCTATAACGACCTTATGGGATATTTGCCACCGCACCTGTATATGGCCTTGCAAGGGCAATTGCCCCTTCTCGTCGTGTATAACGTTTTGCATTGTGTTGTTACAGTGTCAGAGGTCATGAAGGAGTTGACCGGTTGATCCATCTTTGAATTAGCTTTCCAATGGTTCACTGGAATACATATACCAAGTTTGAAGCCATTATCTGGAACCTTTCTTGAGTTGTCGTGCTCATAGACTGGCGGACGATAACATATTCGTATATAAATATCTTACGATGCTTCATAATCGATTTAATTTCGCTAGCCACATTAACCAGTAACCTATTGGTAGTGGTGCAACTTAATAATGCATAGAATTCTCTTGGTTTAACATTTTCAAGCATATTACAGCAGGATATCCTTTTTCCAAAGTACTCATGTGTTGATAACTTCTATTCTTTGGTGTCAAGACATTAATCACCCTGAGTGATTGGTAGGTACAATAGTTTCTTTAGTTTAGCGAATAAAGATATTTCGCAGGAAGTCAACAGCTTCCTTTTAACATCTTGTCGGTGCGATTCTCCGAGAGTTCACAATAGAACATTTATTATACATCAAAAACTTCAGATGTAGGAGTCTCTGAGTAGGTAGGTGCTTTATTGAATCATATTGACATAGATTGACAATGGATGACACATGCTACCTTACATGGAACACTTTAGTCATGTCATAACTCATTCATTTTCTTGCAAAATGTATGCTCTGGGTATAATTAAGCTTTTTGTATGGAAACTGACATTATATTATCATCATTAAAAAGACTTTCTGAATAAAAGAGGTCTCTAATCTCTAACTAATTTGCACAGATTGATGGTACTCGAACACATGTGTTCCCGTACTGATAATTTCCATAATGATCTTTTAATTTGACTCTTACACTTATATAATTTAGGTTAAAAAGTTTTAGGTTATATTTTCAAAAAAATAATTATGCTAATATTTTTACTCCGTCACAATTGATAATATCAATTGGGACTACTATGTAAACACAAACATTAATTTTAGTTTTCCTGATAATAGTCCGAAATGTATTAAGCACTTGTATTTTTATCTTGTTTCAGTTTGCAACGTGAGCATATCATCTCGAAGCGTTGCAACTCGTTCTGGACTTTCATGGGTTCATTTGAAATCACCCGAGCTGGAAGGACCGACGTCATGCTGGTGGAGACTGCACAGTGCCCCTGGACAAAGAATAGAAGTTCAAATACATCGTTTAGTATCTGTCGGCACTTTTGATAACACTACACAGAAGTAAGTGAACAAATGCAAACACGATATTACTATTTAAATAAGCAATTGAACCGTCACAATTAGCGCAATGCAGACCTGCCCATACAGTTCTCACCACTTTGCAAAATATCGAAACTTTATACACAGACGAAACATCCCGTCTCATTAAATTTGTAGGTACTTGTGTATATGCTTTGCCTGGCATTTCATTTCCATGAATTCCATTTGTCTGCATGAACCGGTTTGCAAATTACGCGTAGAGGTACGCTCACTCACATCACGTCACTAACAAAACTTTGCAATGCACAACCGCAGCATGTCATCCATGTCATGTTGTGTTTCATACTACTATCTCTTGTATTTCACCGGAACAATGTTTCCAAACAAGGTCTGCATACATCATACTGTATACATATGATTCATACTTCTGAAACAAAAGAATTTATATTGTCTTGTATGGCACAATACAATCACGGTTAACGTACTACATTCTAGACACATACTACAACCTTACCACATTTATAATTTACATGGTGCACTATATGTGTAGTCTGGATGGAGAAACGTTCACTGTTCCAATTAATATCATCGCTTACAAGTATACATTACACTGTTTCCTGTAGCATTGTATGCATTATGTGCAAGTGACATTATGACATTTATGTACACACAAGGGACAGAATGAGAATATTACTTTACGAGGAAGAACGTTATAGGTGCAGCAATAATTAGATAACTTTTAGCACATGTCAGTTGTAAGTACGTACGTGTATTTGCAGGTTGTCGTGCAGCAGTTTGCGACATGGTATTTATGTATTAGTACAAGAATCGATCCATCAGATCAAAGGTGAAAGTCAAAGAAAGGAAAGTTTTGGCAGAAGTGGAAGTTGTGAATAAGTGACGGAGACTGTGTGGAGCAGTAAAGTAAAGCAAAGGTTAAAAATAGCAAATGTATAGGGTGTGTTTAATGTCTCCATATGCAAGTAAATGTAGTGTATCAAATCTGCTGCATACGGAGAATAAAGTTGCCAAATGAGTGCTTTCTCACTCACAAAATTAGCCATAAAGGTCCACCGTTTATTCCACACAGCCAGGAAATCTTCCAGTGCATGTTAATACATATTATCACCCCCTTTGCATTATTCTTGGCATGCCATGCTTTATCCTCCGCTAATACCATGTGCTGCGTTCACTACAAACACCTTATAAAGTGCACGCTGGATTTGTACTGAGAGTAGTTGATGGCTGATTCGATGTGCGAAATAGCCATTCTGGCTAACGATATGTAGCGTGTCCGTACCACCTACTATTAACCTACAGATAAAAGCCAACTACCCACTACCATTTTTAATAGGTACATGATGCAGGGTAGAATCTAACTACACATTTTGCCAGTACTGCTCCTGCTGCTGCTACATCCGACTACAGATTACATGACTTGCTTATTACCATATTACATTTTATGTCCACCATATGTACCTACCTAATACATACGGCAATTTAGCGCCTAATATAATTCTACGTGCACACAGTCCACACTAAACTTATAAAAACTCATTCTCCTTCTACTACTATTTGTGTATACAAATACGTTAAGCTGTCACACATGCTCTTGTTTAACTTGACGACACACTGTAGTCAGTAATTTCCTCTTGTACACGATCCACAAAATTCTACTATATATTTATCGTAAATGTATAAGAGTACCTTCTCTGGCGACACATACTAGTCAACTGAATCCGCCATATATAGCCAATGCATGAGTTCATTGTGCAATCAAACCTACAGAGCCAAAAGACACACTTTTGTACATCTACATTCCACATACATAGCGAATCTAAGCAGAACAGGACACGTAATGTATACAAGAGTGTGTGTGTACATTGGAAAATCCTATTTGCAAAAGACAAATTGCAAAGCCAAAGGATCATCCCTAGTGAACTGCACTGGTAAAGCATATGACAGACAACACGGCGAAAACTAATGACCTTTTAAAGGGGATCAAATAGAACAATCCTGACTGGACGAGTGTACAGATATTGTTTGACTTGGTTTTGAATGAATGAATACAAATATATCTTTGCGTGTAGTCTGTCTTTGTAATATTCCAGTATTGTCAGTATTTTGTGGATATACGTAACAATGTTTCATTCTGTATGTAATGTGAGGCAGAAGAGCGTTCTTTGTAAACAGGAGCGCTTATCTAATGTAGTATTTTATTATAAGGTCTAGTGGTGGTTAGAGTAATAGCAATCCATACTATTGTGCTGCTATTACTGTTAGAGAGTGCTAGTCTTGTTTTTCAGCTGACTTTGTGGTGGTATTTGTAAGAATGGGTTTGTTTCAGACTGTAGAGTGGGAGTTGCTCTGGTGTTGTGTTTTGGTATGTTATGTTGGCGAATTTGTCCAGCTATTGTCAGTTGGAATAGAGTGACGTCGACTTTGAGTTTATGGCTTAACAAACCAAACTAAATTTCCCCTGGGCTCTAGTCTTTCTCTTGTTTTGCTTTAGTTTCAACTTTAGCCTCTGCCTCTGCTCTCGTCTGTGTGTGGATGCAGTCGGTCTTGAGCAGCTACAGGCTGACATGTGTAATATCGTATCTTTCCTTTCCTATTTACTAACATGACTCGACTGACTCTTAATACAAATAGTAACATAATGTACACTTAGTTTACGATATTAAATTATCAGGGCATTCTATACCCATTGTTGTAAACTTCATCTAACCTAAACTTTATGGCTGTTGTTGTTAGCAGCAAATGAACATCAAATATTATATGTACGAGTAGGTACATGTGTTCTACAATAGGCAACTGCAGCCGTGTGTTCAGCTACACTAATTGAAACAAATTACTTATTTTATTTCTTATACACAAAGAGGTACAGAATAATAATGTGAATTATTTTGTTAAGAACAGAAGTTACTGAAGCTTTTACCGGTATGTACAGTCTTATTGTTTTAGTCTCATTCAACGCAAATTCGACCTCTGTCTCCGGTGTCACTAACAATTTACATGACAAGAAACAAGAAAACATGACAAATGGTAATTAAATAAGGAAATGAAAATATTGATTGGTATGACTCGATGTCAAAAGCAGCTGTAAAGATAATAATATTATGGCTTTACCACTACATATCATGAAAAGCATGCTTATTCCATTCCATCCATCAAAGACAATATCTTGTAACTAATACTGCTGTAGCTAATGTATGTGACTAAAAATAGTCGGTTACTAGTAAGCGACGCAGTATAATTTGAAATGGCTAAAAATAGAAAAGGGGATCGAAAGAAATTGGAGCACTAACACAGATATAAGGAAGGCAAATTTAGAAAATCGATCTTTAGCCCGTGTGACTAGCCCATGGCTTGACAAAATTCAATTGATAGTGCAGGCAAAGAGAGTCAGGCGAGCAAGATGGCAATTTGGGAATGAAGCTTAAAGCCTTTGCGAAGATGTATAGAAGCATTTAAAGGGCAAAGGGCAAAGACTAGAGGAGTCAACTGTCATTCATTGTTTTACGGAAAGTAGATTCAAGCAATCTACTAGTCAAATCCTTAGAATGTCAATAATGTTGCGCACAGACAAACCTTTATCTATACTTTAAGGTATGTGAGATATCGACAAGGTCGACAACACGGGAATAAATATAGGTCGAATTTATTGTTTCAATTTTCAAGTATTATTCATGAGGATAGCAATTTTAATCCTTACTATTTCTTAATGCTTCTACAGATTGATATTAGTAGTTTATTAGTCTTAGTAGGTAGGATTTATACTAATTACAATTTATAGAATTACTGTGATTTTTGATTAATATGTAGTAGCATTGTAGTACTAGTAGTGTTAATATAAGTATTGAATTTTCCATGTTGGCTACGATATCTGATTGCATAATTGGCACTGATATGGCTGTGCTTATCTTCTAGCTTTTAGTTTTGTGTACAAAATTCAAAACAGAGTGTGCATGACCACACCTTGATATTGTCAGGGTGTGCATTGCACACTCTGCCCATTCGGTTCCGCGGCCTCTTACTAATTGATACAACACATCACGCTTCAGTAATTAAGCCTTTCAAGGGTAGAAAATGTATAGGAGTTCTGAACTACAAAATCAGATTAGACAATTAAAAAGTGTTTTTTCTGATAACACCTTTGCTGTAAATTAAATTGAAACTTTAGTAAGCTTTACGAACAAAGAAATTATGTATACATTCGGTATTTCCTAGCACACCAGAACTAGTTCGTAGTAGGTAATTATAAGTGGATGGGTTAAGTTGAGGTTGAGAGTACTTATGTAATTTGAGGAAGCTTAAGTGTTTAGAAGTAATTAAATATCTACCAGAACACTACACTTTCTCGCATTATGATGGGTTCATTAGTTAAAATCTGCAAGCATGCACAACACATTTAAGCACAATATGCATACAGTAATATATCATGTTGTGTGATAATGTCATCTAAGTACCTACAGTTCTAGGGAGAGACACCGAGACTGGTAGTAGAAGTAACTTTATATGCAGTGTTTATTTTATGAGAGATATTACTAAATCATGAAGTAAGACATTTTAACATTTTCAGCAAAGTACACTTGAGTCATCACTAAGTAAATATAAGAGAGACGGAGAATGTGTACTATACATCACATCATATTTATTTAGCATAGCGTGTAGCGATGCTTGTTCGCATGAAGTCGTTTTAACAATGGCAAAAGTATATGGCGGTGCTATTATGTGTGCAGAGAGCATTGAACGAAACTGACTATAAAGTCAAAGTGAAAGCATGAACCTCAAAATCTTTTCTTGTAGTGCTTAACTGAGAAATCTTTCCATAATACAGTCTCTGAAGTAGTAGGTGGTGGAAGTTCACCTATAGAAGCATTACTATGTAAAGACTCATCCAATCTCTCAGTTTTTGTCTTTATTCACATTATTACAGGAAAACTCGACTACACACCATTGCCAGAGGCTAATTTAGCGACAAAGTAAAACTTTTTGTTCCTCACGTCGTAAATAGAAGTTGCGCGTTGCGAATTTTCGTGGAAACAATATTGTAATCTCTTACGAATACTATAAGGAAGTGAAATAAAGTGAAAATGTAGTCACTTTACATTAAAAAGTATTTAAAACCCATTTCTTTTTTGAATTATACAACAGTAGCTCTGTATAAATATTAGTTACAAGAGCCAGGGATAAAAAGAGTAAAGAGTGTGCAATATATTAAAGAACTTTCGTATTTTCTTTCCCAGTTGTGTAGTGCCCATTTTATATGTATTCAAAAATGCTGGAAACCGAAACTCGTAGTTAAACACAGGTAGTGTTTTTAGATTATGGTAAGTGCGACATGAGGACTGTTTTGTAAGTAAAAGTAAAAGAGAATGGAAAAGTAGATAGTTAATGGTGCAAAGTTGTGTTGACTTGAGTCGCTGATATCGCTGCGACAGAAAGATGAAGAGAAAAGCACTTTGGCACTTTTTCCGCTGTTTTCCCAAGAGTCACCTCAAGACAAAACGTGGCCTTGCATTTGCAAGCCTTGCTTTGCCTTGACTTTTCAAGATGCCATACCATAACTATTGTCACACAAGGATTCTATCTCGTGTAAAACTAAAGTTTCTTCCAACCTCCTCTTCTGTAATGTGCAACGTGCGAATCGAAGTACGCCAAGTTATGTTTCTGATTCACTTTAATGTTAACCTTGCTGTAGAATCCAACAACGTCTCTTTAGCAATAGCTTCGTATCTTCATTTTCCTTCATGATCATGGCTACCGCTATTTAGTTGGCCAGTTCATGAAACTACTGAATAGGTCGCTGTCTTCACTACTGTCGTCTTCATTCTTCTATTTTCTTGTTCCTAGTCATTCGGCCAGACGACCGTTATTGTCAATATAGCTTGTCTTTGTGATTTTAAGGCAATGTCTATAATGGAGTTCCAGTTCGTATAGAGAAAGCAACGCAGTTTTACTTGCGTGTCTTCTTTTTTTGTGTATGATTTGGAAGGGAAGACCCCATGTGGCCACTTTTCTTCTTACAATACCGAGCCAAGCTCATTTTTTCGTAAAAGTCCCTTACTTCTTTCCAAGCAAGACCAAAGAAGCTTAATATAGGACTTATTTGAAGAACTACTAGCCATAGCTTTAACACATTTAGTACCTCTATAGTGTAGGTACGTCTGTATCAGCAAATTAAAGTTAATTTCGAACATAAAATATGTACTTCTACAGATAGTACTATACTTTGTGCTGCAAAATCACTAATGAAAAGGAATTCTGTAAATGAAAGCAAAAATGGTTTAGAACTTTCCCCTGGAGTTTTGTATACAACGATTACACAAACCTCGGCCAGATTACTGACGTCATAATTTCTGTCTGAAGTAACTCTTGCTTTGGCGAGTTTCGAAATTAGGTAGAGTAGTAGTTGTACTTGTCAGCAGACAAACAAAACTGAATAAATAAGTAATTTTGCATTTAAAATGTCATTAAATCGCACTACTGTAAATCAAGCAACACAGAAGGAATATGATTATTATCTCTACTGTCCATTTAAAGCTGTAATCCTTGCCTGTGAAGAGTAGAGGATGGTAGTGGAGAAGTATCTACATCAGAAAGCAGTAGTGCATTGTGAGAAATGGCGTAAATTTATTGAAAATGTGAATCTAACAAGAGAGACTGAGGTAAAGAAACTGAAATTGCCTCACTCCACACTACTCTTCGGGACTACAGAAGGAAGCATTTGAACAACGTCCAACTTTTCGTCATTTTGGCATGAAGGGATGAGCCTGAATTACTCTACTTACCTACAACAGCAGATATGAATGAACATGTGAGCATTTGTTATTTCTCTGCGTGGCTCTCTCTCTATCTCCAGCATCCCATTATATTCTCTTCTGTACACTTTCTCCCATGTAGTCGAATAAGCAGGCAAGAAAGAAAATCTTGACTATACGAGATTACTCCACTAAAGCAAAGCATAAAGCACACCACAGTAGATCAGAGAAGTCGAGAGAGACCACTACCACACACACACATACAAAACACGCAACGACAACGATGAGAGTTGAGGAAAGATGTTAAAGAAGAGTTAGACAGTCAAATGCTTTCTGTACTCAACTCGTATTTCTCCAACTCTGCTTCTGGCTGTATATATTTATACAATTCACGCAAATACCAAGAGATAGTATAATATATTTTTACTTTGTGCTTACTTTCATATAAATGTAGTTGAATACACACCGTCTGTGCTTCAGTAGTTTCTTTTTGATAAGGAACAAGCACTACAGATATAGCACTTTGCCTAGTTCCGACGTTGCAGTTTATGAGGTTGTTAGCTTAGCTCTTTTGTATATTTGTGTCGCCTTGATACGTACATTGTACATATACACACACGTCTTATATGACATACTTATTCTGACTAGAGCTTAGAGAGAGTAGTCCATGTTTAATAATATTATGTGCGTGTACGTTCAGCATACACATGGATGACTGTATGTAGATCTTGATGTATAGTTGAGTGAGTTTTGGTGGTTGGATGTTCGTTTGTTGTGAATCGACAGGCCGATGACGGGAAGAAAGGCTATGACTGATATGAAGGAGTAGTAAATAGTAGAAGGAAGAAGGCAAAGGGTGCTGTGGCTATAGAAAATTGAACATCACATTCTGCGAGACACTAAAGTGAAGGAAGGTAGACATGAATTTAGAGATGACAAGAGTGTAACGATGTGACATAAACATAAAAGCACTCATTCTGTGGCTTTTTATTCCTTGTCACGGTGCGGATTAGGCGGGTGTTGAGTTGAGAAGCGCACACAGAGAGAGAACTGTGCACGGCTCACTCGCAGTCAGTTTAGGAGTTGATGTTGATGCAAAGAAGGGCATGGTCTCACCCAAAATTTTCACTCACAGTTCAGCAACGATGAAATTTCTCCCGAGTTTTTCTTTTCTATACAATAGTGAAGTACAAGTTAAATTATATTCCCTTTTACTTTATGCGTGTGACATGACGTGGGAAGCAATGTGCAATATAATGTTGTAGGAGACGTTGTATTTGCAGAGTGGCGGTAATAGGAGTGTGGTGGTTGTATTGTGGATGGGATGGGGCTACACGGGGAACAGAGCAGAGAGCATTTATTTCATTCTTTGCATATCTTCTGCGAGATGTTTTTGCACGGTTGGTATTCCATTATGTGCATGTGGAAAGACATTATGTAAGCCTAGACAATTTTTACACGCCTTTATTTCACGTTC
This sequence comes from Pogonognathellus flavescens, assembly GCA_019776165.1. Lineage (NCBI taxonomy): Eukaryota > Metazoa > Arthropoda > Collembola > Entomobryomorpha > Tomoceridae > Pogonognathellus > Pogonognathellus flavescens. Next base: position 41,426 of record JABASD010000694.1, on the reverse strand, counting down.
ACTTTACTTTCACTCTCATTTTCATTAGATCATGATATTTTTCTTTTCCTTGTCGTGTCTTGGAATGTCATTCCTTATGATGCTCTATGCTTATTTAAAGCTTCCTTAATGAAGGCCATAATGTGAATAATTTAGCTTATTCTCTTGTTTATCTAGAACTTTTATGATTATTTAATGTAATGTAAAATGATAGTGTGCCATGTTATGATGGTAATTGAATTTAAATTAATGACCTTGTTACTACCACCACTTTGTGTAGATGCTCCGGTGGGTTTTTGCAGTTTGCCGACGGAGACGTATCTTCCTCTTCTTCTCAAGCTATACAACTCTGTGCTCAGAACAGCCGCTTCTCCCCACCCGTGGTACTCTTCGGGGACCAAGGCACTGCCACGCTTTTGCTCAGGTGAATAAACTACTCTTAAATTTCTATTACTCTACATCCTGTGAAATGTTTTAGCTCAAATTGCTTTTAAAAGTAAGGAAGTGGAGCCAACACTCCTGTGGGACCTAAGGTGGATAATAGGTGTCCTTGCAGATTATATTATTCATAAAAAAATCCCTTCAACGAACAGAGCACGTTACATTTTGTCTTACAATTGAATATTTACAAATTGGATACGATGATACATTTTACCTTGTTATACATATATTGACAAGGAGTACATGAAATTGTATGTACCTTACTATTACATGGAATAGGTGTATCAGTAAAACACTAAATTCAATTTGCCCGTTTGTTGTTATATCGCACATTTGTTTCTTGTCTCTCGGTTCTCATAATGAAGTGAAAAGTCAAAGGGACTTTGTCCTAAATAAGGGAATTAATTCTATTGTGCATGATGTCATGTCAAATGGTAATAATGACGTGACACTTGGCTGTAGATACGGAGTTTCGATTTCGATATCATTATTTGCTATAGATGTGTAAGATAAAGTTTTAAATTGAAGTGAGTTTAAGTGAAGTTTGTCTACTGCTACTGGAAGGAATAGAATTCAGTAAAACTTAACAACGTGCAACGAAACGTAAGTCCAGGCTCAAGGAAACGAACCCTGTCCGAATAAAGTTTACTCGTGCCTTGACTTGAGTGAAAAGTGTCACGTCCGTTTTCTCTAGGAACGTACGGGACATAAAGGCTTATAGCAAGGAGGTACATAAGTTTATGTAAGAGAGATGTATACATATAGAGTGGAGAGAAATAAAAGACCATGATGCACAGAACTTGAGCCTTGCTCGGAAATCACAAGTGAGGCAATGTAGTACAAGAGTTAGTTGTACTTGTCGCAGCCTAACCAAACTAGTAAAGCAAGGCATATAAGTTGAAAAATGAGCATTGAATTTTTTTCAAGTGAATTGGATTTGTATGGGAAAAGCGTATTTTCTTGTCGTTGTCGATCCACGATGGATAGTTGACCGAAACTTTGTTAAAGGTGTCAACTCAAGGTTTATGTTCTCTGTCTTGCCAAAAATATATTATCAACTATGAACGTCAGAGTCTTATTCTGTTTAGTAGGAGGAGAGTTTTGCAGTAGACAGGAGGTGCATGGCTATATACTTATTTTTACTTACTGTTATTGTTTGTATATGAAATGCTGCATTCATCCCCTGCGTACACGTGTTACTTGTAGGAATATCATTACAGTAGTTGGTTTGCCGTCTCAGTGGTAAAACTTTGACGAGTCAGTGCAAAATGAGTAAACAACTTTCTCACTCTTTTCAAAATACCCAAGTGGCTTATCGCTGACTTTTTGGTTTCGTTTATATCACACCTCTCTTCTTTTATATTTCTATATAGGACCTAACGTACAATTTTTGTACTGATTCATGACACCTTTTTAGTTGTATTTCACAAACTTTTTACCAAAAGAGCAAAGTCTTTTCACATCTTATATGTGTATACTTTCTTTTAGTGTGGAAATGTGCAGTTAGCATCTTAATCGAAAAAAGTCCCCAAAGAGCAACAACCAAGACCAATTTCTGTGTCATTAAAACCTGCATCACACTTGGCACTAGGCCTTAATGGCTTGTGTTGAATTCACAATTCCAATCAACTTTAGCCATTCACCGCCACATTGTACCTTGCATAAAAACATTTTTCGGTTGCTCCCCTAAACTTACCTTAATGCAACTCAATATACCTACGCAACACTTACTTAATGATAAATGAGTGAAATTTACCAGTATTATCTGCTAAGTGAAAACAGTAAATTGGTCTCGCTACATCAGATAGATAGGTTAACGTTACCCCTGTTCTACTAAATACTCAACCACCATCATATCAGCTTGGGAAGATGTAACACTCTCTTTAACCACTGCCACTGGTTTAAGCTCACATATTATTTAGATACAAAGTCTCCTGTAGTTATCTGGATTTCAACTTGATAGAAAGATAAATTGAGAAAAATACTTCTCTGAGCATTAGTGTCGAAGGTGTAGTGCAGCTCCTGATATTCTTCATATGAACTCTCTTCAATTCACGTATTCGGCAGTATATTTTGTTTTCTCAGTGGAACTAGCTCAGTGTGGCAAAAATAAAGTTTAAAAGCTAAACAGAAACAGGATATTTAGTTTTCGGAGAAAGTGAGAGCTCTTGGGAGTCTAGAAAGCTGTGGCATTTGTGTCGTGACAGCTTGATGGCTTAAAATATGTATCTGAAGGAGGGGAAGCTTTAGAACCCATTAAAAGCTGCCACTTGCAAGAAATAAATCTGCACTCAAAAAAGAGTCTGGTATGGGGGAGGGGTGCTTCTATATTACAATTACGAAACCGAAATACTTATACGTAAGTTCACGTGTTAGATAGATTCAAATTCTTATACAATCTCCTCTTGATTTCCCAAGCTTAACAAGGGAAACCAAACGAATTCCTAGAAATCCGGTAGTCGTGTTGTAGTCGGCACTTATCACATAAATATAGCAATATCCGTAGCAGTACTGTATTTGTAGTATTTAAGTGCAAGGGGCATACTGAAATGCAAGACAGTATGTGCAATGTGTGTCTTTTACACGAAATAAATTGCATCGAGTGAAATTTATCTGTTTCTTGTCTGCTCCTGTCTGTTGTAGGTAGTATACATTTAAATTTAATATAGGTGTATTTTAGTCAGAGATATTAGGTATGTAGGTGCGTGAGTTAGTGCAAATTCAAGTGGAGTGATGTGAGAGTTTTATTTCGTCGAGAGTAATCGGAATATAGAATACAACCATTCAACGCAAGAGCAGAACACAATAGAATGAAATACTGCATATCATTACATTAGCCTTTGATATTCGATTTAGTACGACAGATTACTTGCAAAGCACTCGACTCAGCCGTAGCCTTCCATGCCCAAAAAATCCTTTAGAATTTTCTTCAGCCTTCTAGCACTACTCCTACTGGCACTTATTGTGAATTCGATGGTGAAAGAAAAAATGGAAGTGACACCAGAAAAGCACAGAGACAAGACGGAGACTATTGCTTTACAGATTCTAACGAAAACTCGAAGATTTGGATGAGTTGTATCTGCACAGCGCTCCTTCATGCATTTACTACTTCATACAGACTATGGGTACTTCTTATAAATGTACGTAGACTTGTAGTTTTGTGCACTGAAGAAGGTAAAGGCTCTTGACTACTGAATCCTTGCATTCGGCCTGCGAAATACTGCTATTGCTAGTAGAATAAAATAAACTTGTAAAGAATAAGATCGATTTAAGAAAATAGGAGAATCCAGAAGACCAGTCAGACGAATATCACCAGGCCATGCGAATCTAAAGCCAAGTGAACTGATGAACTGTGCTGAAGTCAAGTGTACAATGGAATAGCGTATACGGCGTTAGTAGGAAAGCACGGAAGAATAACAGGCCAATCGGTCGTTCGTGTAGTAGTGAAGTCATAGTGTTGCTAGTAAACTACTACAAGTCTCGTTGAATACATTCTCATGGGCATTGGTTCGTTTCGTCGGCTTCCAATCGGTTGGTTTGGTTTGCTGAGTATTACTCTTCTTGTGGTATGAACGTGGTACTATCCGCTGTAGAAAGTAGGAGCAGAGTATAACAGTAGAAGCAGAACTCATCCGAAAGCGTATTCTCTTTGTGGCAGTAAGGAAAAGAATAATACCCGTAATATAAAATAGAGAAGAGAAAATAACAAAACTGAATGAGCTGAAGAGAACTGTTATCTATACTTGAAAGAATCCAATCCGTACTTCACATTTTCGTATTTCGTGTTCATATTTGTATTATAGTAAGTATGTGTGCGTCAGTCGTATACGAAAATGTATTTTTACATGGAAGATACAATACTACGGCAATGGAATTGTATTGATGGTTCATTGGTGCACTACTACTGGTGCTATTCGTATCGTAAGATGTACTGTTCATTGTTCATCCTGTATGTATAGGAATAAATATATTTACAAAGCAATGCTATGATATATATCCATGTATATGTATGTGTGTTTGAATAGTCTATAATATTTTTGAATGTGTTTTTTTCTTTCTTGGTGCATTTTTCCATGGACTTGCCGTGCCGTACTCATGTGCTGTCGTTGCGCTCGAATGAATCCTAATGTGTAACCCACGCAGAATTGATGGGAAGACGACTCGCTCTCAATTGTTGGCTTATGTGAGCTTCTCATCCGCGGATGATCCGTCTGTCGGAGATCCCAGCAAGGGAGGACGTCTCAGATCTCATTCAGGTCTCACTTTGATTTTCTTCAGTAAAAATATCAAATTTCGACAATTTTGACCTCGACTCGTTGAGAGAACGAAATAAGGTTTTGCAAAGCTCCAAATCCCATTCATTGGAGTTTCAAAGCGTTTTGCACTCCGCACTCTCACAATATGCCACACATGGAATTTTATTCTGCAAACTCATTGTGCAAGTAATACGTAGTACTGAAATGAGCTACTCTGAAGCTACCCTCACAGACATCGAATGGAATATAAAGACTCCAATAACCAATGCTTAACCTACATATATTTTTACAATGCTCGGTGGTTTGTATTGTTCATTTAATTCAATTTATTCCGAGTTGTATTTCTAAACCGAGAAAGTCATCGTTTCAATTGAGTATACCTATATAGGCAAGGCAAACAATATAGTAGCTATTATATATATTGTGTGACTTGCCTTGATATTATATTCGAACAATTTATTGTGTTTCAAAGAGTATATTCGTATTCCAAAGCTGTGCTTTCACAATTTTATTGTATAGAGTTGCAGAATTACGTGTTTCTTGCAGTTGAAAATAAAAGCATAGACCATCCTCAATTATATAAGATTTCCTTGATGGCCATTGTTTAATTTTTCACATATCTTTGTATGCGGATAATGTAAACAGAGACTAGCCTTATAAGCAATATCCGAATGATTCTGTTACTCTGTTGGCGTAATAATGTAATATTATGTACTATGTTCTACAAGTAGTAATATTTTCACTGTTTATTTTATCAAAACTTATTCACATTTATAATTCTGCTTTAAATCTTAAATTTCTCGTACTAATTTGCAAGTACGTGCTTATAAAATAATCATTACAAATTCAATTCAACATTTCCAAATCTCTTGATTTTGCAAACTCAATATTCCCCTTTTCTTCATGCTGCTGTCATATGCTCCTAATAATATACAGATAGCTATCTAAAACGACCTCATTTACATGGGTTGTTTTTATAGCTGTTTAAACTGTTTATCTATATTGACTAATGTATTAAATGATCCCTGCAGTTTATATAAACCTTTTTGTAATAGGTACTAATTATAAAGCTGTTATTATCATTTTAGTAGCCAAAAAACAAAGTAGATTCACAGTTCACTAATACAGTAACCTGAATAATTGACAAGAGCAATGCTCGTGTCATCGCAAAAATTATTCTCTGTCGGGAATACCAAAAACACGACCAAGCCGACCGCACAAGCATATTACATGTTAAGTAAATTAACTAGGCAGTGTGTGCAGACTAAACTTTTTTATCACGTAATAAGTCAAGTAGATAAAAAGTATTAAACTGTGCTGCGACTGCATTATGTATATAGCCAAGTAATGATACTCATACTTCCTCTGCAGTAGGTAGTCATTATTCTCATTATCGTCATCGCCACGCCACCACCACGATGGTGGTGTGGAGAAAGCAGAAGGAAAGCAAAGAAAAAGACAATGAAACTGCTGGCACTGCATTTTTCGAGTGTGTATGTCAATTGTAGTGGTGTTAGCAGTGGAGGGACAGTTTATACGATATAAAGAATTGGAAACTGCTTGAACCATATGCAGCAGTGCACAAAAGGAGAGACGAAATGTTAAATAGGTTTATGAACGTTGCATTGCCTGACTGTGAAAGAGTTGACGTGGCAAAATTAAGAAGGAAGGGAAGTCGCAGTTTTCTGTTCTATGGAGTATAAGAAATGCACAAAGAATTTTACTTGAGGCGTTTCTTAAGAGAGTCTCGAAAATCTATTTTTAACTAAAGTGACATTCTAGCAAGGATATGAGTATGGGTGGGGAATATTTCACATTATTTTTGGTTACATAAAACTGTTGAAAGTTCCACAATGAGTTTGCTGACTGTGTGCGTACTAAACGTGTTTTGTGTCTTCTTGTGACATTTTTCAGTGTGTGATTGGACATACGAGAACTGCTGGCAACACGATTGTGTTATAGCGTCTCCAGGCTATCCGGGATTGTTCCCTCCTCATCGTCGATGTCGTTATTTTCTATCTGCCAATTCAAGCACAGACAAAATACGAATTCGCTTCCATGTACTCAGCTTCCCACCTCCTCCGTAAGTTTTTTCTGATCTATTCATCAATTTGTAAGTGCAAGTCACTTCAACGAAATACTTGCACACGTACTTAATGTTAGTTAGAACAGCCATGCATAGCATAGCAGTCATCGCATTACTATTCTCATTTCGTCCGTTGTAAATACACCTGTCTATTTTATGGTATATTGTATACCTATATAGTAAGATGCTAGTAGTATTGACATTTGTTGTGTGTAGTAATGACATAACTCTTCATTTCAAACAGCTTAACGCTTACACTCTAAATTCTTATATCTTTGTTGAGGAAGACGGGTAAAAAGAAATGCGTAGCAATTTTATTCACAAAAAGGTTTATTTTGAAGGTTTATCTACATCTATTACTAAATAAGTTGTAGCCTGGTAAAATTGAGAAGGAAAGGAAAAGAGTTTTGCGCTCGCTCAAATTCAATTACAGTTGAACTAAAAGACGATAAAATCCTCTAGAGTAAACTCTGCATGCCGTCTTTATTCTCATCAGTTCAGACCGTTCAGAATTATCCGTAAGAACCACCTATTTACGTATATAACCCGCTTAGGTCTTTTAACAGGGTACTTTTGTGTGTGTATAGAGGAAGAAGAAATAGTGATAGATTAAGGTAAGATATATATAAGTTGAATGCAATGCTGCTCCTTGATACAAAATCCAACATACTTACCATGTAATAATAATATAACTTCCACTTCGTATTAAACTGAGGAAAGGCTTTTGTGGCATTGCACATAGTTCAATTCAATGTGGTTGCCTTTCTGCATTTTGAAGTCGAGTGGTTGGTTCTGCAATAGTTGCATTGCATAGCTCGTTAGCGTGTCTGTCTGTCTGTACATAACTCTTATAATATTACTGCTACTGTAGCATATAAAATTATATCTGTTGTTAATAGCATCACCAAGTGTGAATTCGTCCGTGAGAATTTCTATTTGGATGTCTGTTTGTATGTGATAGTTGCCAAAAGTTAAGTTTGAGTGTTATACTATGCAGCCTCACTTTAATATAAGTTAGTTAGTAAGCGGAATAAAAAGTTTGTCTCCCCTTAATCGGTATTTGAGTTTCATAGACGGAGGGGGAAGGAAACACACACGATTGTGTAGTTAGCGTTCTCAAGATGAAGGGTAGGATTTATTTAATCATATGGAAACTCTCCTCGCTTAGCGAGTAGTTTTGAGGAATGCTAAGTATTCAGTTGCAGCTTTGCAGTTGAGGTTGTAAAAAATAAATTATTAGTAGTAAAGTAGGAATTTAGATAGATAGGTAGAAAAAATCGAGGGAGAAGTGTAATATGTATTGAATTGTTATTACCCATATACTATAGTCGTATGAAATAAGCATTCTAGATTCAAATACTTGCATTACAATTCTGCGGGTGCAAGTTAAAAAATATTTAAGACTTTCTCGCATAGTTGTCGCCTAGTATTCTGTCCGCATTGCTACTTTTCAATAAACTCCAACTGTTTTCATTTCTCGCTGAATAAATGTTAAATGAAATCCGTCTGAATCCATGCAGGTTGTGTTCAACTCATCATATAGCAATTTGGAAAAGAAACGTGTCCAATTTTGCTAGCTTGGGAGCTCCGTGGAAAACTTTATGTCAAGAGTCAGACATTTCGATTGAAATTGAGGGAGGACAAGCCCTTGTGGAGTTTCGATCTGGTTCTACAACTTCTCCGTATCTTTATAATGGATTCAAAGCCACTGTCCAGTTTGTTCGCTCACTGTTCGTCTCTGGAGTCGGGATTTCTGCACCGGCTGTTCCACAGCTCACTATCGCAGGCGGCTATGGAAACAACTACAGTCGTCCGACTTTTAGACCTTTTCTACATCAGCCAACTACTCCTTCGTATCTTCGCATTAACAATGAGGCAAGAGATCATGACAACACTGAAGAACCGTTGGGCTACCCTCCAAGAGCTTCATACGGTAATTTTGCAACTATTGAATAAAATATACCTGTAATAATTATTTCAGAAAATCTCATGTTGGTTTGCAACTTTTGTTGACTACGGTGAATAATGGTCATTTATTTTCTTGAAATGTTGCAGAAGGGAACGGGATTTATCCAATCAACTGTGGACACATCTTTGAAGGAGAATTTACTCGTGGCAATGTGTTTCGTTTGATTGTTCCAAGAGATTTATCATTGCCACCTCGAGGAAGCAATACTTATCGAGGGTTTGGTTCATACATTCACTCAGGAGCACCAAAGTCAATGCCTATACCTCCCGGACCTTTTAAATGCATATTGGAATTCCGAGGAAAGCAAACAGATGTTGTTCAGCTGGCTGTATTTAACTACAAATTCAGGTAGCACTAAACACACATTTTTGGGTCAAAAACTAAAAACAAAATGCAATTACTTCAACTGATTGCTAATTTAGTTCTCATTTCGACTTAACTGGATATTACATACAGACAACACATATAAAATAGTGTGTACTTTAACACTCGAGACAAACTGCAGATCTTGTACAGAGAGAAGCTAAATTAGTTTAGCAGGTTAGCATGACTAGTTTACAAGTGAAGTAAACCTTGCTTGTGAGAAACATGGCGGTATAAAAGTCAATTTACAAGCTGCCGAAATCAAGAGCTATAGTAATGAGAAAGTTTTCCTAAAGCAATTAAAAGGCTCAAGGGAATTTTTCCAATTAAAACCAAAAGAACCACAAGTAGTAGTGTAACTTGTTAGAGTATACATGAGCCTACGTAGGTACGTTGAGACGAGGACTACTACTACTGCAACATCCGTGTAGGGTAAAAGAAGGCTCTGGTAAATTATATACCTACTGGTGTAATAATAGAGATGAAAGTCAAATTGAAAGACGCAGGAGATTTAACCACAAGCTATTTGTATGGGTCTTGTGGCTTAGCCTTGTTGGTGGTGATTCTTGTTCTATATTTTCAGTAGGTAAAGTTGCTCATTTAATTTTTCTCACTTGGTTTTATTTTATTTAATGACTGGAGAGGTCCGAACTGTTCTACTCTGATGGAAGTGTACGATATGGAAGAAGAATTGGGTAACCACACTGATCGTCTTCTGGGCAAGCTATGCGGTCCTAACGGAAATGAGGTGAAGAGATACACATCGTCACATAGCAAAATGGCTCTTGTCACTTTGGTCTTGCCGCACGAGGATCCACTGGGCACAGAATTTCTAGAAGGAGCTTTCCGATTCCACGATGGTAACGTTTTATGCTACTTATTTGCTAAAATACTATTTCTCCACTATCAAACGTCTCTGCAAATATTAGGAGTGGCAAAATCGTTTTATTTGAGCAAAGTGGCCTGTGTAAATGTAAATTGTCGCTACCACAAAATCTCATTATGAACATTACGTGTCCAGGAGATGTTCTTGCATGATACCATCATACTATTATATATACTTTTCCCAACGCACGTGCACTATATACTGAATAGTGTCAGCTACTCATAAAACAGTCGTATATACAAAATGTGATATAATATACCTACTAGACTACACAAGGACATTCGTGAACAAAGCCTTGAATTCAGATCAATTCTGTCTGGTAGTACAGCAATAACGATGTGTCACTTTTCTGTCAGTATTTTTGTGAAAGATACTGCAAGATTTACTTGATCTTACATACCGCACTGTGAAATAGACAAGAGACTAAACGAGTTAGGGCAACATATTCAGACATATCATAAAAGACAATCGAGACTCACTGCCTCACCGAGTTCTTTTACAACTTTTTCTCCACCTAATAAAAATCAGTTTAGTTTTAATGTCACTAGGGACTGAAAACGAAGCGACGATGTGGAACTAAAAACAGTTTTTGTCTCAGTCAGCTATTGCCGTATCGTGGGAGTATAGGCACTTTCTACACAATGCTATGTGTGTACACAAAATACAATGCACTGTGCAGTCGAAGTATTTTCTGTAGTGACTTTTACAGATATGTAGTAAGATTATACCACGACATTTTGTTGTGCTTTACGCTTCTATTCTGTGTGGTTTATATTTACGAACATGTAGGTTGTTCCTGTACTTCAGTTTACTCTGCAATTGTAGCATACTGTGGTATATATATTCCTAACCTTACATCAACTCTTTTCTGACTTGCCTTTTCGCGTAAAAGTGGAGTTTTCCCTAGCCAAGATAAGAAATGCTGGTTTACTAGTATTACTAGTATTGAAGCCAAAGTTTTTCCTGTACGGTTCTGTTTATTTTGATCGTATACGAAACAGCTAAGCTGCAGATACTGCTGTGCAACATACATATTATATACATACATCTCTTACACTTATATAAAGTACAAGAATACAAGTTCAGAATATAAAAGCTGTAACAGTATGTTTGTGGACCCTATACAAGTTGTGTGTAACTTTTTTCATATTTTATTTGTGCTTTCTCTCTTTACTCTGTGTATGTAGTATATATTTGACAATCTTTCAGAGATTTAATGACAGTATCAAAAACCTCGGGTCGAAACACATTGTATTTCTAGAGCACACTTAAGGAGTTCTGGATTGAAGTACAGTGTGAGGACGATAGTGGGCTGAAGCTCAATTCATTTATTGTTCTTTGTAAAGTGGTTGTTGTGTAGTTTGCAGTATTCTTCATCAAAATGCCATTGATGTCTTAAAAAGTTGTTTTTCAACCATGCACTACGGGCGTTTCGTTTAGTGAAACGACCAGAGCACTTCTAACAGCACACAACGAAGAAAGTTTTTTGTTTTACTTACTGTTTTCCAAGCTTTTGAGTCTATTCGATGAACTTGATTAATAATTCTTTTTACCATCATCACAATTCTACATTTATCTAATAAAAGAGAAAATGTCACTTGTGATATTTCTTGTTAAAAAGCAATGCTTTTAAGAACTCTCTCCACAACTATAAAACCATTTCTTTATATTAGAACTCGATTTTCGTTTTACTTCAAGTTTTTTATTTCTTTTGTAGTTCTGTAAGTGTACATTGTTGTACGGGGACGAGCTGCACCGTCACTTTTCCTTTCGGTTACTTGTGTAGTGCTGGTACTTGTTCTACTCTCCTATAGAATTCTACAGATGGATGACAGTCTTTGCTGACGGCGAAATGGCTATTCCTCCTTCTATGCCATTTACTTGGCAAACGTTTATAGACAACAACTTTGGTTTGGCAAGTGGGAAAATGGGCTGCTACATTATATTGTATTGTACAATAGTCTTTCCCCTTCTTTGGGCAATTTTTTTGTGTTAAAACTTAAACGAGAAATTTGGCCGTAGCAGTAAAAGTGCATTGCTCATTACATCGTGCACTACAGCATTATTTTCCCCATTACTCTGCAATCTAGCTACTTCTTGGCTCTCTAAAATAACTTTTGTTTGGCTAACTGTTTCCAACACTTAATCAGTACAAAACGAAAGACTTTGCCGTATTTACGACTTTTTTCTCTATTTATGATTATAGTGTTACTAATAGTTAGTAGTGGCACTGAAAATACTCTCTGTAGCGGTGCTAATCTTCATAAATGAAGGGCTTTGTGAGGAAAAAGTTGTGCAAAGTGTAGCAATCTGTAACAGCAACTATTTTTATATCATACTCCCTCATTAAGGTTGCTATAATCCCTGCCGTGTGATTAGAACTAACTTTGATGAAAGTTTTAGCTTGAAATTAAGTAACAACCTGTCTACAGTTACAATGTTTTCTACTATCAAATAAAGAGTAGGTAATAGGTAGGTAGGTACAGCGAGACTCTTACAACTGTTCAGTAAAAACATTCGCACTAAAACAAACGAAAGATTTCGTCAGAGTTGCAGTTATATATAGTATAGCTGACTATAGGATATTAATGTGTATTATTAAACCTACCTACCTAAAAATGCAAGTTTCGATACGATGTGGTGTGTCGTAGTTAATAAAGTCTACACATGTTCATAAAAAGAAATTACATGAGCAGAGAAGGAGCATGCATAATTTATTTAAATCCCTTCCAATTATAGTTAGATTTGGATTGCATAACATTATGTGAAAGTGAAGCATTGAAATAAACTTTTAATATGCAAAGCTTAGGTATGACTGACCAGTTTTCATGTTGCGAATCAGCATAGATATAATATATACCTATAGGCGTGAGGTATTATTAGACATGGCAGACTTCATAGCGGTAAGCTGGGGAAAGTCAATAATTGCTATTTATGGGATTGCAACTGTCGCAGCTACCGCCTTGCTCTGCTAAATGGTTGCAGAGTAGGAACTAATTTAACTTTACTGCTGCATTTTACTACAATTAGCGTAGGTATCTTAAGGTTGCTACGAAATGTTTTGTCAATTATTATTATGAGTCAGTTGATTCAAAACTCTGTCTCATTTATATTAACAGAATTAATGCTCCAGAGCAAGTTTAAACACAGCCACAACTGTTACATCCCCAAAACGAAGCTTTTACCAAACTAACAATAAGCAAGCATGTAAAACTACTATTTGCACAACCTAATTTCCACAAGGCATACTACATTATAATTGAGATACAGCACAGCCCATCTTTAAGCACAATGTATTTATGTAATAACAGTATCGTATTATCTCTCATAACATCAAGTCAAGGCTGGACTACTCTTCTGGATAACCAATCCATTTACGTTGTTCGACCAGTCCATGTTAACATTTTTAATTTGCATGGAATATTTATTCTAATGATCTCCTCAAATTACATCCTGAGCAAAGAATGATTAGACAGAACACTCGATTCGATAGCGGAGTTCAATGTAACTCGTATACATCTACTATCAGCTTTCTAGTCTAGCCAAAGTAATAAAGAAGTTCGAGTCACAGAACGAGTATACTCATTAAATGTTAAATATACACTATGTGGTTGGTTACTATTTGCTTAGTTGTTGGAAGGACTGTTGGAGTTTGTTTGTGCTGGGCTACTGAATAAATTACCTGTCTCATTATTTAAAAGCAGGCAGGGTCTGCGGCTGTAAGCAAAAAGTATCACGAACAGATTAGGAAGGAGATATCTTGTGCTGCTCTAGTCCTCGGTATTATTATACCCAATTTATTATCCAATTAATTAGCGATATTCCTTGCAGAAATTGTAAGCTGTGGAATTATCTGGAGTAAATATGGATGGTACACAATATATTATCTTGTACAAATGCGATGTGTACTTCGTGCTCACCTATATAAAGGAAAGTTGGAGATTCATCGTGGGCTGCACAGATACAAATAGACATGTCACAGAGCACACCATTATGGATCTCCTTGGTGGTTTGGTCGTGTGTGAGACATGGCTTGCTCTGGTTTGATGGTTATGTTGCAACACTCTGCGTTTCTGGTGTATTATGATATGATATGGTGTGAAGATGATGTAATGGCTTTGCTGGAGGAATGTGTCACAAATGACATTAAAGCGAGTCATAGTAAACTGGACACTCCGTAAATCGCCTCTGTCATAATGTAACTGCATACCTCGGCACACACAGCGTAGGTATTAGTCTTACACACATTATTTCAACTAAATGAAGTAAAAGATCGAGGAAGACAGGCAAAGCCAAGCTCGGGTTAACTACACACTAAACTAACACATACAGATGGATCAACTAATACAACTCAGCAGTTAGTGATACATTGACATTCGTTTAGCGACAGCGATAGAGAAATACTACCACCTAGTCATATTTTTAGGAATATTATGGGGGCTGCCACGGAGGAAGAAAAGGTTGTAAAACTCTGCACTACAATGGTGAAAGGGTACACTCAAACTTAATGCACACTTTGCGCTCTCGTATAATAAAGTGCAAAATAACATGGACAGTGAGTATTACAAGTCTCGGGGAGTTTACTTCTCTCTATATAGTTATGTTCCTTCTGAATTGAAGATATCTGCGATACGATAGACAGATAAAAATGTCCATGCATGGATGTAGTAACTGTAGTAATAATAATAGTCGTAGAACTTGGTTCCTTCGTCTATATCGCCCCGTCAGCGTTTTTCTTGAACTGAACTGAATCTCTCATTTCATCTCCCTCTTTTTCACAGTTAGTCTTGTCTTATCTACTTTACACGAGACACTACTCATCTCATCTCAACTCAACTCACTTCAGAGATCGTATCATATCGCTTTCACTGCTCACCCCATACATACTCTCTTTACTCTTCCTTTACCCGAATATTTCGGCATAGCTGTGGACTGGTACTTTCACAGTTCCATAATGTCATAACTTGTATCGATTTGGTTTTACTACAATATTCGAACTCAGAGAACTCTCCACCGTTTCCTCTCATCCATATCATATCCCACAGCATAACCACAACAGCGAAAGTATTGACAATCATTTTAAGCTGCAGGGATCTGAAAAAATGAAATTGGATGGATGCGTTCTTTGAGTGTGTGTGTACATTTAGTTCTATTGTATAATATTTGTATTTTTGTTCAGTCTTCTGAGGGTTAATGTGAAATATTTTTTTTGTTCTCCATTCTTCTGTATTTCCGTGAGTTTGGGTCTGTTTGGTTATTTAGATGGTGCTCGAGAACTGAGTGCTATGTATAGAACGTATCGTATGTTTTTCTTCGATTTGAGTCAAACTGTCGTGTCGAGGGCTTTAGTGTGCCAAAGGAAATATTATTATGTCAGTACATTACTACATCAACACTCAGAAGGAAAAGTGTGGATACATGTTTAAAGTGAAAGTGCTTCAACCACAACTCCTTCCGTACATTTATGAAGCAAATAGTAGAAACGAAACGAACTTGACTCGAATGTTTTGACAATGACGAAACGAACTGTGACTATGAAAAGAAAGAAATTGCTGGCAATTTCTGCTGTATATTTTACAGTAATTTTATTTTTCTTTTGTGGTAACATTCTGCAGAGAATTGTGTTCTATCTCTGCGGTTTCGTTTTCCAAGATAGCATGCTCTGTTCTATTGTCGTGTAAGTGCTATGTATTATGTAAAGTTGCATAAGTGCGAACCGATAATTTTGTATAACATTTATACGTGCTTACTCTACAGAACACATAATCTTACAGATATAAATGCATAGCAATATATTATATTCTACCGATGTATGCGCATTGCAAAATAATATATGTACTACGTACCTAGTTCTGCAGTTTTTTCGGAACAGAATGTTATCGTACAAAATGAATAATAGGATGCTTGACATGTTTCTTTTTCTTCCGTATGTTTATGCATTCGACAATATTTTTACGTTGCAAAACAACATTATTTATATCACTCGTGCATTGCAATAAATCCTGCTAGTATTGTGACATAATGTTAACCTTCTTCAACGTTTGTGTTCTACCTAACATTGTATTTACTGTTCAGATGTTTTGAAGGAATGTTTGGGTCATTTCTATTTCCAATTGTGTACATAATCGTATAAATTGTGTAAACGAATATAAAATGTTATTAAGATATTTATTTATGCTTACTTAGATCTAGATCTTCCACTGATACATAATTACATAAATGTTACAATTGTGACTTCTGTGTTTGCTTCAAAACAAAAAAGCGGATAAATTTATTTAAGAGTTTTGTTTTGTTAACCATGTGCTGCTGTATTTGCATAACCCATTCCATTGGATTTGAATACGGTTTTCAAAGAATATATCTTAAGATTTGTAGCAACATACTTTTTTTGAATATCTCCTAGCTCTTTTCACCGTTCTTAATATGGCTATGCTAAAATAGAATATTCCCTAATGTAGATAGTGTGCTTAGAACATCCGGATCATAGTAAAAGTAAGGGATGTGAGTGATTTCGTGCCTATAATCGAATTACTTTTCAAAAACTGCGTGAATCTGGAATTTAGAGTATGCTTGGTGGAGTTGAAAAGATTCTAATTGCTTTTTAACCTCGCATTCACTTCACTACTTCGAATAAGAAAGTTATGCATCGCATGATCTATATATACACCTACATAATATATGTACACCGAATCGTCTGCTGAATCGAATTTACTATAACTATCATCGTTCATAAAGAGGCAAAAGTAAAGCTTTCCTGGTAAAACATAGTGAAACACACTCACACACACTAAGCCTATCTTCTCGGTTGATTCTTGACATGCCTTTCATTGGTAAAGCAAAAGTCTTTACGTTGAGTCGTCTGAATTGAATTCAAATCAATCTTTATGCTTCAACACAATATCTTACAATAGAAGGAAAATTGGTGAAAGTCGGAACTCAGCATTTTGCTCCAGTTTTTTCACTTCTGCGAAGTAAGAGTATAAATATAGAAGCAGCCCGTGCAGACAATCATATTATTATACATTTTCCTCCAGAAAGTGTCTTTTCTCGTATAAATTTCTTCGCACGTGCCTAAACAGAAGAGAAAGTGGAATCGTAATAACATACTTATTGCTATTGCTCTATATTTCATAAGGGAATAAATGACTAAACATGATTATGAATTGTTTTAGAATCGATTGAAGGAACTGTGAAGCCGATGTCAAGTTGCGAAGTTGTTTATTACGGTGTGACGAGTTCTCAGACCGGCTCAGTCGTCGGACCACCCGAGTCCCCACTTTTGAGACTGTCGACATTTCCACTTGTGTGTGCCCATTCATTTCTTCCCTCACCAAATCAAAGTGTTTCTTTGACACTGAATAGAGCTGGTCACGACATGTCGGCCGTGGCACAGCCTGGCTCAAAGAAATATTGCCGAACTGTGTGCGGGCCATCGGGTTGTAGATGCGAGGCCAAATACACACCACTTGACCAGATTGACCATCTCCTTCTTGTTGCTGGCTCGACGCCTATCGGCTGCCTGTGTGGATTTTTTCCGGTTAGTTTATGCACTTTCTTCCGCTATTTTCTTCCAATGTAAAATAATTTATCACATCATAAACTTTTTTTAATTTTACTGTCATCTTATATTGAATTGCATTTATTGGCTTCGGTGATGCAGCTGAAATGACTAATTTTATTAGCAAAAAGTTTTGCTAAAACTAACTGCCTAAAGCTTTGTGCAACTTTTCCACTTTTCTACAGACTTTCACTTTGTTTCCGTATTACCATTAGTATCTGAAGTACCTTACTCAATGCTCACCTACAAGCACTTTCGGTATCTGAAACTTGCTTTTTTATTGCAGGATGCTCTCCCTATGACGTTTGAGTCTCACAACCAACTAACACTCGTATATCACGCAACTAAAGGTGGACGAGAATTCAGCTACTCTGCAACTTTCCATTTCAAAACTAAAATCACTTGCTCTAATTTCACGATTGGACCTCCGAGTGGTGAGTGATTCATTTCTGTGCATTGTAGTTTCACAGCACGAAATAATAAATGAACATGAAGTCCCGTAGCGAGGTCAGGCTCCAATTCATTATGACCATTGTAGTAATTTAGTTGTAAGTGGAGCAACAATGAAAGTAATATTACGTAAATGAAATGCGCGTGTACACCTTTATCTTGCTACAACATACCTGCTGTTATACAGATAAAAATGCTTCTACACTAAAGAGAAGTACAAATTTTAGTTAGCACTTCAACAAAAAATGTACATGTACAATGTATGGACAGCGCAAAAGAATTACTTGGCAGAAGCAGATTCATGTCGAAAACACGTTTTTTTATTGTTTCGGCAATGATGGATTATATGATGAGATTTTTTGTTGTGTGCTGCAGGTTCAAAACGTTGGCGAGAAATTCTCGGACCTGAGGTGGTTTCAACAAGTTCTCGAGGTTCCCAGCATTATATGTACTTCGAGTGCATTTGGTCTGTTTCCATCCCACACCGCTACAAACTGACTGTGGATTTCGTCTCAGAGGAAAATGGTACTCTCATCTCCTTAATTACTGTTTTCTAATCCTTTGAACCATTTCACTTAACGTCTCTCTCTCTCTCATACACACATTTATGTAGACGAAAGGCAAAGTCTACTGGCTTCATTTTCATTTTGTCTTGATTGTGGCTTGGTTGCTTTATTTGGTTTAGTATGGTCACGAAAGTTTTGCAATTGTCTTCAGTTTACTTTACGCTTGCTTGTGTGTCTTGCCAGACATTTGCATAGAATAGAGTCGGAATAGAATATCTCATCACATCCCATAGAATGGAAACTTTATCTCTTTAGCGGGGTGTTACGATGGGTAAAAATTGTTAGGATTTCATTCTAACGGCCATTCTGTGAGTTTATCGTTTGACTATCTCATTCGAGGAAGATAAGCTGGATAAATGAATGGGAATTGTGCACGGAATTGCAATGTAGTAAACTAATGAGCGTTTTCTTGATGAGCTTTTCTCTTCCGTGGTGCTTGTGTGTACTATACTTTTGCAACCGTTAATATCTGTACGTCTGTATTATTTATTACCAAGGACATAATGCATATACTCGGACTAATGTAATGTACCCGCTTTTTGATGGGCTACGTATTATATTATGTTGTAACGTAATGTAACTTGTAGTAATGCTATAAATACCAGGGAAGATTTTCTAACTAAATGATAATTAACGATGCACATAGTAGTGGGTGATTATTAAATATGTAAATGCGTTTGTAGCTGTGTACGAATGTGTGCGTATAAATCCTAATTATAATGCCTCTGTTATTAGTGTGTGTGAAGGGGAGAGTTTATTCGTGTAAAATAGTTCCTCCGACTTTTAATTTAATGTTCACTTATGCATTTATTACCATTAGTTCCGTCAGCAATTTAAATTCTTTTGTGTTGCTCAGAGAAAGACTGTAATACCTGGAATTTAACTCTTTGGGCTGGGAATAATGAAGCTACTGAACCAAGTCGTTCTGATCTATTATATTCTTTCTGTCCAAAACATGGAAGAAAGGAATTCAAAGTGCCGGATACCGTCCAAAATGCATTTATAAAGTAATGTGATTTGTTTGAAATTTCTCAAGTAATTAATCTTGATTTCATTTGAGCAAAGTTTTTTGAACTGGATAATTGGTTTTCATATTATAGGCTGGTGGGGGTTACATTGAGACCACCGCAGTTTGAAGTACGATGGAAGTACGTTGACGTCATGATCACCAAGACAGAAATTGCTAATGGTGCTGTGGGACTGCTGGGGTCGGCACGAAGTCAATATTTACCTATACCATTGATTATCATTAGTTCACTAATAGCCATTTTATACGGATATCACTTTAGTCAAGACTTCTACTATCATCACAATAATCGCTTTAAATCTAGAAATAAAATTATTAGCAGTAGAAATAGCTGTAGTGTCAGTCTTAGAAATAATTGCCCTTTTGATTTAAGTAGAAATTCACCTGTTATCAACTATGAAATTCAATTTCCCTGCTCAAAGTCTAATAATACTGTAGTAAGTAGTCGAAATGTATTATCGTCTTGCTAATCTATTTATACAATGTGACGTATCGTTTGACACTGATAAAAATAACTGCAGTAGAATAATGACTTGCTTTATAAAAAAACATGAAACGACAAACAAAGACTAGATAGTGTAAATAAATACTGCATACATGCGTGAATATGACTTATGGACAAGATTTTCAGTGATACGAGAAACTTGGCGTTTTTTGGGTTTTGTAATTTGTATCACATTTGATAAAAGAACAATGAATGTATTGACATTGACAAGATACGAAACAAGTCGTACATTTACCAATTAGCCTAGGATAATTAAGAATCTACATACACATTTGGTATCAGACATAAATGAATTTAATATAGTATACGTTTCTTTTACACGGTATAAGTATAACAATAAGTAAGTAATAAAAGATGCAATTCTTTTTTAAGATGGTGGTAGTTAAAAGTTAGGAATCAGGAACAATTGAAATTCATACTTACTTAACGATAAAACACTCACCTACCGAATTTTTCTATGTTGCTAAAATAAGTTAATTGGAGAAGTTACAAGGTTCATTAAATGTGTGTAAAAGTTTGGGCACATGTAAGACGATAATAATAAATGGAATGGATGTATGCAAGAATATGCTGGACATGGTGTGCATTGTGATGTAAAATGTTCAACATTATCAAAATGTTAATAAAAAACATCAAATTAACTGAGTCATTCTTGTTAATTATTTTCACCTTAATTAAATCATAAAGTGAGTCGACCAATAATCAACATCTCCGCTTCTAAGAAATGTAAGTACTAAAGTATAATAAAGTATAATAATAATGTGCAATATTGTATTTTGGAATTGCACAGTGAAGGAAAAAACTTGGAGTTTATATAGCCATTCCCTGAAAAAAATTTAATTTCCGTCGTACATTCCATGAGGAGGTTTAATGAATTTATAGAGTTGGTAATTTTTTCTAGGAGTTCAGGGACTATGATTTGCCAGAGAGTGTCGAATACTTCCGAAGGAGAAAGCATTTACCGTGCGAAGTGTCGTTGTGAATCTACACAAATCTGATTTTGCCATTGAGACTTTCCCTTTTTATAACACGCAGATAGTGTTAAAGCGTCAACTCCGGCAAATCAACGTAAAAATGCCTTTAGCAAAAAAGAAAAATAAATAATATAAATGTAAAAACATTCTCGTGGACACCGGAAGGAGGTGTAAGATAACATAAACAGATGATTTAAGATATTCGGATTTTCATACTCTCATAAAAGAGTCTGCGGCAAAAAATGTAGGAGTCGAGCCAAAACTCTGGAGTGCCACTAGAACAAACTATGTTCCACAGCTGAGGCTGACTACCACGAACTATTCACTACAGCAGCAGCAGTAAACACTTCCAATGCCAAGTGAAAGTAAAGCCTAAAAGAAGTGCAGTACAATTTCTATTCATGACTACAGCCAAAACGGAACCTAGATAACGATATTCCAGTGCCACACACTACGCTCTTCCATGTACATATACAGCTCTCCAGCTTTGTTCGACGCGATAGGTACTCCACTTTCCACTACAGACTCAATAATAGTATTTTGGCGATTGTGAATTGCGTCAGGATTGTGTTACTTCACAGATAAGTCATTCATACACAGGCAAGCCAGTAATCATGCTCTGTTTGAGAAGGTAAGCCTGTGTAAGTAAAAGCTTTTGCTGGGCCAGAAGTATAATGTGTTCAATTCAGAAAATATAAACCAGTTTTTAGTATTGTGTAAGTACCTATATATACGTAGAAGTAACCGGAAGCTTTCCACTGGGATAATAAAATTGGCACAGAATAAAAAGCTGTACAGATAAGGGATAAAGTTACATGACCCTGTTTGGATCCAGTCTGAGATTATACAAAAGATTAAAAAATGAAATTGAATTTTTTTGCTAATGTGGACGTATAAAATATAACTTGACTTTAGGTAGGCACTATCAGATTATGCGTAAGAATGTGCAAACCATATTCGTTATACTGAGACTATTATAGAGCAATTTCATTATTATTCGAATTTCAGTTCTTTATATTACTACAATAATATAAATTGTTAGTAGAAATGTGCATAATGTTACGCATGATAAAATGCTTCAACACAGAAGTCCGCCAACAAAATAATATACAATTACTGTGGTACATATCTAACAGGAACGTGACATTCATTATGTTGACTACGCAGGTAATAAGGGCATCTATTTAATAAAAACCCACCAAACGATTAATTTCGAATGAAAGTTTATGTAGAGACAATGATGTGTGAGAGGAAATAAGCAAGAAAAACGTGTTCTCTATGAAATTGGTTAATGAATCCTCGTGACTTTGAGCGTTTATTTTTGGCAGTAATCGATGGGATCCAATAATATACGAATGGATATACCAACCAATGCAATGGTACAATATGCGATACAATAGTTACGCTACAACGATAGTACCAAAGAACTCATTCATGTTTTCGAAGTATGTGCAGCTACTGCTGTGTTTCCCCTTGGTTGTAGAAATGTCACGATTATTCGTTTAAGTCGTTTATGCTGAGAGCATTTTGTGAAGAATGGTTGTTTATCTCCATTTTATGTTTACAACTGCAGCTCGTATAATCCTGCATGGTTGTTTCTGGAGAGCGCCCACATACACAGGGTTCATATTCATACAAGATACAACTTAGTGACGGTAATAAAGGCTTTGCAATACGTTTTCCATTGTCTTCCTATTGTCAGTAAAACCAGAGTAAAGGCTCATTCAATTCCAGAAATGTTACTAGTAATGTCACTGAAGCTACATTTTGTACATATACTAATAAACGACTGTCTATATAAAATCTTGTACTTTACTCAACAACAGGGTCATGTTGTAACAAACAATTTTAGTGTGTAGAATAGCAGCAGCTTCTTAACATAAACTTCTCTCATCTTCCCTATGCGCCATGTGTTTATTTTGGACAGTTTTATTTCCGCGTGTCACTGGGGACGAAATGGATGACTCCCATCATCACATCTCATTATTTCACTCTACTCTCGTTTGCTTTGCTCTGCTCCATTTATTTATTTATAGTCTATTGACTCACTCCACACTCAATCTTCTGGGATAACGTAGACGTTTTTTGCATTTAATCTCCGAAAAGGGAACCTACTTTTTCCATACACCTATGAAATAATATAAACTTATCTGCCTACTATTCTGAATCTGAACCCTAAAAGAAATCTCGCAGAGTGCTTCTCTTAATATCGCCACTCTAATGTTGAAAGTGAAAAATGACGAGTGAAAATAATTTTCAGAGTCGATCTCCATTATCAATTACGTTAGGTGGGCGAAAATGCTAATAGTAATGTCCTGTATTTACAAGCTGGCATGAATAAGTGCAAAATGTACCTGTGTATACGAATAATGTAGTAACGCGTAATATATACTTTCTCCTGCTATAACCATAAAAATGGTTGCGTATGCATATAATGTTTATTTATAGCGAAAAATGATAATAAGTAAATGTGGAATTCGTAGTGATGCGAGAAATTGAGGGAAGTTTTGTAGTATGTTGACCAAAGGGTATGGTTGGAGAAACACGGAACTATGGACAAAAGGAGGATTTATACCGGATAGTAAAATAAATAGAGAATCTCAGGTTTTGACATGATGTCATTTGTGAAATCACAGAGGAACTTTGTCTCCAGAATTGCTTTGGCTTTGTTTCATCTCTAATCTGGCTTTCCTGGTGTGCAATCCTCGTTGTTTTGGTGCAAAGAGTATTTGTGATTGTGATGTTCTTCCTCAGAGTTTTGCGGTTCGGAAGAAAGGTCAAAGCGTACTATCGAATTTGGCTAGATAAAGAGCGACTGAACTCTGTCTGTGTGAAGTAATAGCGGAGTAAGTGTAGGACATACCCTGACAGTTTGCTCTGCTGCGGTGAAGGTGATTGATCGTCAGGAAGAAAGTAGGGAAACTGTTGGGATTACTTTGTGTTTGCCGAGGTTCTCATGGCCAGCTGCACTCTGAAAACTAAATAGGAATGTAAGCTTACTTTCCATAGACGTCATCATAACTGTAAATGGGACATGCTTTTGGCTTCAGTCTTCACCCTCTGCGTATGTGAAACAAAAATACCTCCGTGAGTTCCATTTTTAGCCTCAGCTAGATTAAAACAAGTCTATTTGAAAATACTCTATTTCAGGTATTATTTTTCATCTTAGCAAAAATAAACATTTCTGTTTTCTTAGTCATTACTACTTTCCCTTTTAGGTGAAACCTTGAAACCACAGGAAAACCCAATATCATCCTGAAATCGTTTAAAAAGAAACAATTTATTGTACCTAACAAAAGCTTACACAAACATATGGCATTATTTAATGAAGTACATAATTAGTAGTACAAATTGGGAACACCTTAATTTAATTTCAGTTAATTTCAGTCAATCAGTTAATGTTTAATATATAATGTAAACTATTTGAACATCACTCTCACTCATATTAACATTCTAACATTGGAAAGGGAGGATTCGACTACTAAGTCTCATCTCAATATATTCTGTGCTTTCATTTAAAGACTTTGTTACTCCAACAGATAGAATTTTTGGGTTATTTGTATTTGCTAGAATATTTTTATACTGCAAGAACAAAACCAATTATAAAAGAGAGTGAAAGCATCATGAATCTTCTGAAAGTGTGCATGCTTGTGTAAAAGCAATAACCTCCGAAAAAGCTGTACAGGTAATGTAGTGTACGTCAACCATGGATTTTGGTACAGATAATATTTTTTGCATGTAAGCATCTGCTGAAGCCAATGGACATCACAGTAAATAATATAGCAGTGACAAGATTCAAAACTGGAAAATTTAACTAAAATTCATGACATGACCGTAGAAAGCTTTATTATGTAAAACATCATTAAGAAAATACTATAATAATAATATAACGCTAATGCTACCTAAAAAATTATCTGCAAGCTAATGTACACAAAATAAAATTTTATTTTGTGTTGTTTGTTTGATTCAGTTCTGAATGAAGCTTCTCTTTGATGATCACATTGCTGATGATGACCTCATATGCTCTACTGTAGTATCATCATGAAAAGCATTCTTCTAGGAAAATTCAAAGCATGTTCTATCTGCATGACTGTGTTCTGCTTTTTTTCTCAAAGTTTGTCTCACCACAACAGCACTATTTGGTATTTGGTGCTAGATGTCTTCTACTAGACTGTGTATCAACCAACTTTAGAATTTCTCTTCCATGCTCTCTAATGTGACGGAAAACAAAGTCGATTTTATCTGCATGTACGTACTTTACGTACGAATCTCGCCCTCCTGTTTTAGAATTTCATCCATGAAGTAAATATTGAGCTCTAGCAATGCATTTCCTTTTCTAGGAGCGTATGGAATACACAGAAGTGTGGTACAGTGTACAAACAAGAAACATAAAAATACACACTCACTGCCAGCAATATGTGCGTATCACATTTGATGCGAGTAAATAGCACGAGACTATGCATAACGCAATTTACACAATCAAGTATCGTATAACAAACACATTTACCAAATACGGGTAGATCAGTAGATCTACACAGTCTACACTATACCGGTCTATAAATGAAGATGTGAATGGAACACACACGGGTAGAAACAGAAACGAGAGTATCTCAGCCAACCCAGAACCCAACCCATTTCATTTTGGGTTGTGATTTTGGTCTCACAGTAGCGGGTTGGGTTGGGTCGAGGAAGATTGGGTCGGATTGAGTTTTGAATTTTTGGTACATAAGGCAAAGGAAAAATCCACACATCGTTCCTGAAAAGTCAACATTACGGATAATTTTGTTTAATTAATTATCATTATAACTTTAGTTATATTTGAGGCAATATTTAGGGACAAATACATTGTTTGGCTTGGAATCGGGTTGGGTTAAGATTGGATTGTTGAAATGTTAAATTGGGTGTTGGGTTGGGTTAATCGAATACTTTGCTAAATTTGGGTTGGGTTAGGAAAAGTCAGCCCATTTGATTCTCTAGTAGAAACAAATGAAAGTTCTACTAGAAAACTCTGCTCCGAAATGAGAAATATTCAACTTTGTATGCAGAATTTGATATACCTAGGTACACTCTTTGCACATAACATGAATACTGGTCGCTATTGTTCTAATTGTATATTGCGGTTCAGTCTGGGTCGTCTTATATTGTAAACTCTATTACCGTACCGTATGTTTGAGCTGAACAGTTTGTGAATGTAAATAAAGCAGACTTGGTCTTGGTCAGGAGGGATTTAATGAGAGAAATGTGAGAATCGTACAATAGCTACAGGCAAACCCAGCAAATAGTAGCATGGCAAAAACCTGTGTTGAATAATTTCCTTCAACTCTTCATTCACTTACAATAGTATTTAGTAATTTAGTAATTTACATATACAGCTGCACATATTTATCTACAAATCTAAAAGCAGCAATAAGAAAAAACACAAGATCCGGTATATATCTGAAACGATCTTTTGAATTAAGTGTAATAAACTTTCACCTCTACCTCACCAAATCTTTTCACATATACAACTTTTATAGACGAATTAGAATTACATAGATGTCCAATTATTATGTTGGCTAAGACCCAATTGCTATTCATAAGGACAGAATTACGGAGTTAACTGTGTATTATTGCCATACTTACTCTTTCTTCTACGAAAATGTATTTCTAAGGTTGCTCTAATTACAACCCAAGCAGTATTGAGATTTTTTACTTGGTATGCATTGATGATTATTAGATAAAAACTATTACAGAGGGACTTGAGGGGTGATACCAATTTAAAGCCTAAGTTTTGTTTGCAAGAATTTTCATTAGATGCTGCCATTCTCGTGCCCTATAATTCTAGTGTATTACAGATAGTCTGTAATTTCTTGGAAGTCCTTTGTATTGTGTCCGGCCAGCTCTGTCGTAATTTTTGAATTCAGTTATTGAGGAACTTTTATATAGGTATTATATAAGACTATAAGAGTGAATTAATTTGATTATAAATACAATAGGAATCACTCAGATTAATTTCTTTGTATAAAATCAATATACATTTATTTATGGTTGTTTTATTCACTGACTATGAAAGTTGAAACTCTTGAACCCCACACATCGTATGAAACTCACATCAGGCATACTTTGTATTAGATAGTACATTGTGCTCTAACATTTCGATTTATTGGTAGACGCATCTCTTTTCCCTTTTGTAATTTTGTGATGTGTTTGAAGTATCTTCGAACAAAACCTTGGTCCTTCAAAGCTCATCTTCTGGATAGCGTATCGCTCCCACGCATAGGCAATGCTTGTGCTGTTCAATAACTCCACTCTATTCGTATTCAAAGAACGTGGTGTGTGTAACAAAAGAGAGTAAATTAAAATTGTGCTCTTCAAACTGATTTTTGCATGAACACCAAAGATGATTCTACAGAGCGTAAGTCAGCTGTCAGCAAGTTAATTATATTAGTTTCAGCTGGATCAAATGTTGCATTGAATTGGCCTGAATTTGATTGAGTTTGTTATTATGAAAAGGAATATACATGTTCTGAGGAAGCCATATAGATAGATCATCTACTCCGCTTTCATATGACAAAAGTTTAGAAAGCTGACACTTAACCAAGCGTAAGTAATAGTATCGCAGGAGGCTCATCCTTGCGTAAAAAACCGACTACGCTCTTTTATAAGAGCAGCTAGAATTCGTTTTCGATATCGTTTGATAACTGGAGAGGCGAGACCGCATCAGAGGACTGGGTTGTATACGAGTCACTTATTGTTAGTGAGGCCGTGAGATGTAATATGATGATACGACCGTAGGATCGACTAACTAAAGTTTTTCTTTATCTTACAGTGAGGCATGTGACATTATATTATCGCAGTCAGTCGTTGTGAAAATGTGAGTGACAAAAACAATAAGGCAATAGAGATGCCTCACTTGCAGTAAGAAGAGTTAGTTGCTTTCCTCACAAAGCAATGCTGCCACACGTTTTCTTCCCATTTCTATGAAGTCAATTACCAAAAAGGGATGCCATTCTATTTATCCGTGCCCTCAAATTATATCTGATAGAGAAAGGAAAGAAACTTTCTGTAGAAAGACAAGTCGAGAAGACAATTCAAAGTCAAAGAAAGATATATCAACTATCTATTTACTGCATCAGAGGAAAGAGAAAACTTTTATTGCATTATTCGCAGAATGCCGCACAACACACATCAGAATCCAATAGGTCTATTCAATTAATTATCTTCAACCTGGTTCCTTGTTACAATTTCACCACCAGGAAAAAAGTTGAGACTTGTAGGAATACGTATAGGAGACAGTGGAATTTAGTCGTAACAGTTTGCTTCAAGTAACTATCTTCAGTCCATGTCCATGCACAGAGTACCAATAGATTCATATCTGCCGTCAAATCTCCCCTGTAGCTGTAGTTTTGTGTCAGGCAGGGGAAGGTAAGAACCGCGATAGTCGTATCTAAAAGAAATGCCTAGTCTAAGAGACAGGCTTTCACCTATTCCATCGCGTCAATTATATACTTACATGTAATTCTAAAAATTTTACTGAAAATTGGCTACTATTAAACTATTAAACGGGTGACCAGACCCAAACTATGCGTATACATTAATGAAATGAAATAACAAATAAAATACAAACAAGTTTCTTCATTAATACTGCACTGTACATGTACAAGTAAAACAATCTAACGGTACTACTGACAGTGCCTAATATAAAGTATTCAATAAATAGGTGCATTTAACGTAAGGTTCAAAAGTAAAAGAAACTACTTCCATATAATAAGATTGAAAAATTATGACTTCAAATTGAATCGTCACCTATACACAGATATAGAATTGCAAGAACTACACACGTATGCATAGAACGTTGGGCATAACAGTAAATATAAATTGTACATTCAAGTGGCTTACTGAATTTGGTAGGAAAAATTCGTCTAAGGTGGACCTATGAATTGCAGAAGACGGAAGCTGTAATAAATAACGACTGGACTATTCTGCGGGAAAGCATTAGAATAGCTAGAACATGCATATTTCGTTTCCCTTCGAATTTGGATGGTATATGTGGGGTATGAAGGGAAAATAATACAACTAGGAGTGAAGCGAATCTTCATGTAAATGGATGGATTCACATTTTTCCTTTTCCTATTTGCATGGATATGTTTTTCAATATATTACTCAAGACAAGAAAGAGCTTTGTACTGTTTCAGTGTTTGTAGCCTGCAAGAGTGAAGCCGGAGCTAGCACTCAGCGTAAAAGGAGCAACGAGAGAGAGATTCAAAGCAAAACATGTTTACTTCTTTTCGCCATACTGCATATGTAGAAAGTCTCTAAATCTTGAAGAAAGCTCTTGTGCCCAAGAAAAATCTTGTTATTTTCACCTTGCTTATTTATTATAGAGACCCCGGGTTGAAGCCCTAATAAAAGTGAATGCAAAACATAAAAACATTACTTTTATTTTGCAATCCGCCGGAAAGAACTAAATTGCAAATGTGTAAACAAACCCCTTCTACATAACACAGCACATTGATATTATGCTACTGGGAAACTATACAAATTAAACTGTATCATGGTAGCATCCATGTTATGTTATTTAGACTATAAATCAATAAATACACTTCTAGAATTTTACTTTTATTCATAAACAGAAATCGTTGATGTCCTGGATGTTGATGTTGATTGATGAGGAAATTGAAAATGACGAAATTGTACGATGAAGTAATAACTCATTCCTTCTCCATTTATACAACACAGCGCATATAATATGGCGGAATACACCTATCTGACTGGAGAGAAGATAATTTTCATGTCATTTTTACAGTTTCTTATACACAGAAAGTGTTGATGCATAGAGCAACATAATGTACTTTATAGGTGAATGATAAATAATGACAGTTGCAAACGGAATAATGACACACTCAGTCACTCATTTACGCATGAAGCTTCACGAGGTAAAAGAAAGTTAACTTTCACTACGAATTCGGTGTTCAATAAAATTAAGTTGTGAGATTTCGCAATAACTTTCATGTGTGAGACATCTCTTTCAACAAAGTGACAAAAGTATTACTCATTAAAACTCAGACTACTTAAAACGCTTTATTACTAACTTTCATGCTCATTTCAGATTTCTAACAACAGTTACATGCTAGGTAATGGATTGAAGTGTGAGCTTGGTAATTGGAATTATAAAATTAAAAGTTGTAAAGGTAGTTCAGAGTTACTTAGTTTGCAGCTTTTTAAGAGTACTGCTATTATAAACTAATTCTTTTGTTACTTATACAGACAGAAGATAAAAGATTTGCCCTTGCCTCTATTTGACCTTATAGAAATCAATATTTCGTGTATGCATAAACTAATAAGTACTAAGAATGAGTAGTGCACTTGCAACGTAACATGTGTTGTATACGCTTACACTACGCTAATAAGTACTTACTTTTCCCCTAAGATTTATTTTCTTTGTAATGTCCAATCTACAGTCAAGATCATGGTAGTTAAAATCAAGATTCTACTCATTGGTCCATTAACTGACACACGTCTATTGCTTATGAAAATGTAGTAATCCTACGTAATAATCATGTAATAATTAGTATGTAATTTAATTTCTACATCAAAGTAAATTGTCTACAATTTTTGCCCTAAGATATAAGATATGGTAAATTGGTAAATAGAATCACTTAGCTACATCATATTAGAAAACAGAACAATATCTAACCACCCTACGCATGTAAATACAAATGAAAAAAATGAATGAACAAATGAAAGGAAAAAAGTTTCACTCGTTTCACTTGAATTATTGTTAGTACATACTTAAGTATGGTGTCTCGGTGTTTGGTTTGGGACAAGAGAAAGTGTAGTATGGTTTACATTTTAAAATTGTGGCACTTGAGTCTGTAGTCAGTACTCAGTAGCAGTGAAAACATTCTTCATGCATTCTAGTACTTTTTGACAACTTCTCATGTGTAAAATATATTGGGATGAGCCATGAACCTACTTTGTGCTGGAAATGACAAATACATGAAATGTAATGACTACTGAGTCCGGAGTTCCTGAGTCCCATATGGAGACGAGGCTTTGGTTGACTGGAAAATACATAGTTGTGTTTGTCTGGAAGTCAGCTTCCTAAACCAGAGAAACGGCAAAAGGACGAGCAAGAGATTCGGATGCAGATAGAATTTTTAAGCGAATTTGTTGAAAGTTATGGTGGCAGTGAGACAAAACTGTGGCTTTCAACTTTTGACACTGAGATATCGCCAGCGCACCGTTGAGCTCAAGTAACCTATAAAACACATCTCTGCAAATTCCTAGCATACATTACCCATTGCACCTATCTTCCACACAACACAACTAAAAGTGTACGGAGAGTACGGACTGTAAGAAATAAATGGAAATGACAAAGTGACCCGACCATCCCAAAAGTGTTATAACCTACGTTTAGTCAGTCCTGCATTTACTTAATAAGCACTAAGCGCCCCTATAATTTATTTCATATAAGATACCTATATATAGACCTACGTACTACATATTTCACGTGTCATATCATACTGTAGATACTCTAATGAAAGTCTTAAAATAGCTCAAAGATGAAAACCGAAGTAAAATGCCAAAAAATAGCTGAAAACAGGAAGGTGTTCTACTTAATTGTGGATCACTAGAGTTTATTCGACTTTCTTTCTCATAAGAAACAAAACTATAACAGTACAAAATATTTAAGATACTATGATTTGTTTACATCATGCCACCCATGCCTCCCATTCCACCCATACCTCCCATGCCGCCCATACCTCCTCCCATTCCCATGTCTTTGTCTTCCTTAGGAATTTCGGTAACAACGGCTTCGGCGGTGGACAAAAGGGAAGCTACTCCCGCAGCATCCATAAGAGCGGTACGAACTACTTTGGTGGGGTCAATGATACCAGCTTCAATCATATTGACGAACTTATTATTTAGAGCATCGTAGCCAAAGTTAACATCCGTAGAGTCTGTCACTTTAGCTACAATAAGGGAAGCATCAACACCAGCATTTTTCGCAATTTGCATACATGGTTGCATTAAAGCTTTGCGAACAATCTCAACACCAATCAATTGATCTTTGTTAGTGGTGACGACGGTGTCCAGACTTCCAAGGCATCGAATAAGAGCAGTACCTCCTCCGGGAACAATTCCTTCCTCAATGGCAGCTCTTGTCGCATTTAAAGCATCATTTACTCGGTCTTTCTTCTCATTTACTTCAATTTCGCTGCCTCCTCCAACTTTGAGAACACCAACACCTATTTTTAAATAAGAAACAAACATGTATAAATAATATCATAGCATACCTTCCTACATTAATTAATGATTGCCTAAGTTTCGATAACATGTGATGGAGTTGTCAATAATTAAAATAGAATGCTTACCAGCTGCCAAGCGAGCCAATCGCTCTTGTAACTTCTCTTTCTCATACTCAGAATTAGTTTCTTTAATTTGATCCTTTAATGTCTCTACACGTCTGTCAATATCTTCCTTCTTTCCGTGTCCCCTAAGGAAAAGTGAGTCGTCCTTTGTGATGGAGACTTCTCCAACTTTTCCCAGGTCACTTAATTGTACATCTTCAATCTTTACTAAGTCGGCATCATCGCCGAATACAATACCGCCTGATGCAACGGCCATATCGTGAAGAGTATTTTTACGATTATCTCCAAATCCAGGAGCTTTGACGGCAGCAATTTGAAGTCCTATCTTAATTCTAAAAATAAAATAATATAGATAATTAAATAACGTTATTATTAGTTATGTAGAATTATGGATTTGGTACTTTTATGTAGTATCGCTTACCTGTTGACAACAAGAGTTGAGAGAGCTTCTCCATCAACATCTTCGGCAACTATAACCAAAGGCTTGCGCTGAGCATTTGCCAACTCCAACGCAGGAATGATTGATTGTACAGAAGAAATTTTCTTTTCAGAGAACAGAACAAGTGCATCTTGGAATTCTACTTTAGCTCCTTTAGCGGTGTTAATGAAATAAGGTGAAATGTAACCTCGATCGATCTTCATGCCTTCAATGACTTCTAATTCATCATTCAATGTCTTGCCATCTTTAACTGTAATTACGCCGTCACGACCAACCTAAAATATTCCACCAAAACTTAGAGATTGAATTTAAAGTTGACTGTGGTTTTAGATATACAAATTTTTTTACAGTACCCGTTTCATGGCATCTGAAATGAGATCTCCAATGGTTTTGTCTCCATTGGCAGAGATAGTGGCAACCTGAGCAATCTCCTCTGGGGTGTTAACGGTTTTAGACATTTTCTTAAGGTTGGCAATGACTGTCTCTACTGCTAGCATGACTCCTCTACGGATTTCAACAGGATTAGCTCCTTTACTGATGTTTTCAAACCCTTCTTTTGCAATAGCCCGAGCTAAAACGGTTGCAGTGGTGGTTCCATCACCGGCCTCTTCATTTGTATTATTGGCAACATCCTGTACTAATTTAGCTCCGATGTTTTGGAATCTGTCTTTCAATTCGATTGATTTAGCAACAGTTACACCATCCTTGGTGATTTTAGGAGAGCCCCAAGACTGTTCGATAATGACATTACGACCCTGCAAATAACATGAAAACAAATTGACATTGACAAATGAATAATGCATTAGTTAATAATTAATTAATTAGTTTTGATAATTATTGTGGGGTGATGTTCACCTTTGGACCCATTGTGACTGCTACAGCATCAGCAAGAATATCAACTCCAGTTAACATTTGTGAACGAACATCTGCCCCAAATCTCACGTCTTTGGCATAACTTCTTCTCGTCTGACTTTTTGATGATAATACAGAGGATGAAGCATTTGAAGTTGCAGCAGCTACTCTAACCGACGCTACTTGACGAGCTAATAACGGTAATCGGTACATCTGCAATAAAAATGGCCGAATTAAAAAGTGAGAAGTTTAACAGACAAAGTGTACAGAACAACTTCTTGGTTAGTCTAATTTTTATGAACAATTAATTAATCAATTTAAATATTCAGTTGCTTTACATAATACTAATCGTGAAGTGAACTAACACAAATGAATTGAATGTAATGATTAATGATATAATGAAAGTCAACTTTACTTACCTTTATTGTTTATATTTAAATTCGATTTGCTGCTTGAATACTATTTTGTATTTACTGGCTGATGAAGGAATGACAACTATTGATTACTGATTAAAATGACTGGTGTAACTTAGTTGTGTATTTTGATGTATTACAGCTGACGAGTTGGAGTCTAGTAAAGGGCAATTTAAAGTTTACAGGAAGTGAACTGAAATAAAAATATATTTATTTCTTCCAAGAAGTTTGAAATGGAGAAATAACAAAACTGATTAGTTTCAAGTTCGACGATTGTGCAATAAAAATGTAAAACCGGCACAGTCACGTCGTCACGTCTCTTTCTTTCAGATTTTGACTGAATGATGTAACTTCTCTCTAAGCCGGGCACTGAAGATTGGATTGACTATTGGATTGGAGGTGTGTTATTTCTGTGGAGTTCTGAACATTTCCGATGGCGCTAGATCCCAGCCGCCCGACTCTCTAAACACGTGCTGTATTGCCGGCTCAAAACAAGCCCCTGAAAGAGCATTTGTCACACAGACCAGCCATTTTTATCCAAAACCAACAGACTATTCGTACTTCGGGGCTCTCAACTCCAGAAGATTCTCGTTCTTTGCGGGCGAACTCACTACGCTGTGGACACTGTGGAGAGAAGTGGCTGAATAAAAAAGGAATAGAGAAGATGAAGCAATACAGAGGCAAAACAATTTGAATTTTTCTGTCCAGGGTGCTGTTAGTGCTTTATGGAACTTTGATCTGTGTGAACTTCTTGACGTGTGAATTTTGAAATCGGGGGTTTTGTTGTCTTTCTACGAAGTTTACCGGTGTCTTTATTTACATCTTTCTGCGTTAAATAGTAATTACAAATCTAAAATTAGTGCCTTAGTTTGGGATCTTGATTTCCTCATTCATTCTTTGTGCCACCAATAAATAAAGTCATGGTAAGTTTCAATTCACAATGTCGAATTATTCAAAATAATGATATGTTATACTCATGCTGATATACATACAACATACAAAATATTACCTAAAAAATCGTAATTGGAAATAGCTGAAAAAACTGCTGCTTTTTTATCCTGCGTCAACATTTAAGTTCACGTTTTCCTGCATTTACATGTTTGAGTTTAATTTTAATACGAAATATTTATTTACTGTTTATTAATAGGCCGCCACAGCAGCTAAAGCAGCCGTTCAATCAATAGCAAGACGTATAGCACCTTTATATGATCGAGTTTTGGTCCAGAAGGCAGAGGCGATTACCAAAACCAGAGGTGGTATCGTAATTCCTGACAAGGCGCAAGGAAAGGTCGTTCAGGGCACAATCGTTGCCGCAGGACCAGGGGGAAAGAACGAGGTAATTGCAAATAATGAATAACTCATACGAATCTTCTGTATATTGAATATTGATTCAAAGACATAATCCCCATTCCCTATTATTGTACAATGTTTTGTAATTTTGTTTGTCTTATTTTACAGCGGGGAGATATTGTTCCTCTGTCATTGTCGGTAGGAGACCAGGTGCTGCTTCCAGAATACGGTGGTACAAAAGTTGAGCTGGAAGAAAAAGAATATTTCCTATTCAGAGAGCATGACATTCTTGCCAAGTTGCAAGATTAGATATCGTAAGCAGAATAATGGTAGTAAATGTTACTTTAAATGTGTCATCTAGCTCTTAATGTTAGTAAATTCCAAGTATAAAGCGATAGGTAAATACTAAATATCATTTGTTACATTGTCAGCAAAACAACATAAATAAAATCAAAGTTTTCAGTTAATTTTACTATTTTGAACCATTCTTATCATATTTTAATTTCATAGTGCCTTCAGCGCTATTATAATCCTCCCTATCATATTTTCATAATATTATGAAAGTTTAGCTTCCATTTTTGAAATCATAGGTGCTAGAATGCAATTTTATGTATTCACAGAATTCACACTGCTGGACTAATTTTTCATATCCTTGATCTCTATTTACCTTGGTCGAAAGTCGAAACATTCGTGTAGGGCTGTAGGCAGGCAATTTAACTCATCTAATTATGCCATTTTTATTGCGATGCGAATCAGTTGTGAGTAGACATTAGATTGTGGCTAATTTTTCTGGTTAGCAGATTGATCCAAATAATAACTTATAATAAGCAATAGCCAATAGCAGATATATTATTATTTAAAGAACTATCTAAAAAATCTCATTTTTCGTCTCCGCTTATTGACCAATTTTAGTTCTCATTACTTACCTTTTACAATGCTACGAAATACGTTTGAACAAGACATCAATTAATGTTATACAGAATCTCAGAATCTTTTTTCAGAAATCTTAAATGAAACACGAGAAATGCTCTTATTTCTCAATACATTTCAGATAATTTTTGTATGTCTCATTTTAACTCAACTGCTTACACAAAGGGAGCATCGCAGTAGTATTATACAAATATTGATTGATAATGCAGACAAACAGTTTGATAATCAGCAGTTATCAAATATAACTTGTACAGAGGTCATTTGAATGATTTCAAGTATATTAGGTTCAAAAACTGATAAGAAAATACAAAGCAACACGATTTAATCCAAAGGGATTCGCAGCACAATAACATTTGTTTGTTACAATATATTGTTATTTGTAGCAAAGCAATAAATAGTGCAGTGTCAAGACATTTTTTGTCGTTGTGTCTTACTCTCTTCTGTCTTTCGATTTCCAAAGGTAATTGAAGCCAACATGAAAGCAATTAAAAAGTTTTCGCTTCATCATATAGTTGCTCTGTGCATTCTGTTCGTTTTAAGCAACATTACTGTGGTGAAAGCAGAAAAAATTCTCGTAGTTTCATTTTTCTCTTCACAAAGTCATAAAAATGTATTCGAGCCTTTAATTCTAGAGCTTGCGGATCAAGGACACAAGCTAACTGTGATATCTCCTGCCAAATCATCTAAATCCCACAAAAATATACGTGATATAGTTGGAATGGATATGCAAGAATTGATGGAGAAATCAAAAGTGGTGAATTTGTTCCAAAATCGTGAAAACAACTCTCAATCCTATGGGCTTTGAGTATATTTTTAACGTAACCTGCAGAAGTTACTATGAAATGGTCGAAGTGAAGGAAGTACAAAATGAAAAATTCGATTTAATTATTGGAAATTCATTCATGAACGAGTGTACATATGGATTTATTTATAAGACGAACACGACCTTTATGTTTGTTCACCCACAACCCAACCCATGCCATTTTTTGGATTGACACATAACATGGATTTCATGGAAAGATTCAGAAGCTTTACCATTCAGACTATTCTTATTTTGCTTAATGATTACAAACTGTTGCCGTTCATACAAGATTTGTACAGGGAGTACATGGGCCAGGATTACCCAACCGTTCATCAGATTGAGAAAGAGACGAGTCTCATGCTCATCAATAGTCATTTTGGTTTGACTTATCCTCGTCCTTATATGCCCGATCAGATTGAAGTCGGAGGAATGCATTATCGACCTGGACAGCCTCTTCCTAAAGTACGAAACGTTTACAATTTGCAATTGTTCAAAATATCGGCGTTTGTATTTCATTGTTATTAGGATTATTATGCAATTCTATATGTTCATACAGGATATAGAAGATTTCATTAACGGATCAGGAGATGAAGGATTTATTTATTTTAGCATGGGATCCGTTGTACTAGCAGCTCACAAAATGCAAGAAAAATATAGGAAAGCTTTTGTAAACGCATTTGGCAAATTAAAACAAAAAGTAATTTGGAAGTGGGAAACTGGGGTCATGCCAGATGCACCTGAAAATGTTATGTTAGGCAAATGGCCACAGCAAGATATATTGGCTCATCCGAAGATTCGAATGTTCATTACTCACGGGGGACTCTTGAGTACCGAGGAGGCTGTTTATCATGGCGTGCCACTAGTGGGCTTACCTATTTACTCGGATCAGGATTGGAATATGAAACAGTCAGAAAACAATGGGTTCGCACTTACTTTAGAGTTAAAAGGTCTAACTGAAGAAATGATTCTCAATGCTGTGAATAGAATATTAAACGAACCAAAGTAAGAAATCGGTCGAGAGATTTGCTTCTATTAAGTATACTTGGCACTTGGTTACTGTCTATATGTAATTAGTGTATTTTTAACTTTATTTTTAACTTTACGTATAACTTTTAGATAAATTACAGATACATCAGGCATAATTCATCATTGAAAATACTGAGAATTTCATCTGTAATCTTTATTTTAGATTCCAGGAGAATGTAAACTATCTTTCTAATATCTTCAAAGACAGACCTCAGAAACCTCTTGATACCGCAGTTTACTGGACTGAATACGTTATTCGTCATAAGGGCGCTCGCCATTTACGTTCTCCGGCGAGGGATTTAAATTTTTTCCAGTATTATTCACTGGATGTTATTGCAACATGGTGTGCTATTCTATTTACAGTTTTCTCCATTTTACTCCGAGTCTTACGCTTAGTAGGAAAAATATTGTTTTCACGACCTCAAGCAAAGAAAATTATTAGCAAATCGAAGAAGAACAAGTAACTAATTGCTTTGACACTTTAATAGAAATAAACTTCATCAAAGAAAAATACTTCATTCAGAGTTCTGAGATCGTATACAAATAGTATTATATACGAACTGTTCAACTTGGTCACTTCATTCATGACTATGTCATGTCTTATTCAAAAGATGTATGTACTAACATATACATTTTTGACATTTTTTAAATATCGAATTTATGAATAAATGTACTCTACGATTTTATGCATTACATATTCTAGATTTATTTGCACTTTTTACTTCTTTTGTTATACATAAAACGTTTTTCATATACCAATGGCATATAGATGTACATTCATTACAGATATTTTCATTCGCACTTGAATTAGTTATTCATTAAGTATACTTACAGTACTTACATTCATTTTAGTACCATAATGCAAGTAGGTACTATTTACATACCTCCTAATCAGGATGGTAATGTACCTAATAATATGTTGGTTATAATAATACTGTTTGCTTTGCCCTTGAACGTTGGACGGCTCAAAATCGTGAAGAAAAGAGGAAAACACTGCTTGGGCAGGATTTATAATGTTATAGTATTATGACTTTTATGACCAGCTCTCTGAGAACATCTTTCTTACAAAGTTACTTTGGAATCAACTGGAGGTTTACTATGGTAGAGTAGAGGTGAAGGGCATAATATTATTCGTTATCACATCATGCATATTAAAGTACCCTTCTTTAAAACATATCTAAGGAAATATACAACTTTGTGAAGTGTGAAGGGATTTGTGTAAGCCATTTACATAAGTGAAGGTCGTCTCAACTAAATAACAAAACCCTTTTGTAAAAGTCTGGTATTCCCTAATAAATAAGCGCTGAGATAAATCTCAGATCTAAAATTCCTTTCACAAAGCAATACAATGAAATATATTGAAAATCAAGCTATTGAGTTATTTTGAGTAAAAGACCCACGACCCCAAACAGGCAAGTCACAATTTTAAACTATTTAAAATCGGTACTGTGTGTAACAATTACCTATAGCTATATGAAAGTGTTACAAAGCAGTATAATTATTAATAAAGTAGGTATTGAGGAGATTGACATATTGCATTAGCAAGACTAGGTACAAAGTGGGGATCCTATTCCTATTACACGTATAACAGAGAAATACAGTACGCAAGTTGTATATTATGATCATTTAGAATCTTCATAAAACCCATTGTGAGTTGTGTAGTAATAAATCGGAATACTGATAATGAAAATTCGTAAATGTCGCATATTTGTGGATATTGCATTTCGTTAGCTTGTGCATGAAATGAACTTGACTTTTATACATACAATCTGCTGAATGTTAAACATACTTTTGCATGATACTTGCACATGATTTTGTCTGCTGGCAATTCTATGGGTAAAAATTGTTTACAAATCGCTAATAGGTATTGTTAAAAATGGCCAAAGTTGCATTACTTACTTATATTTACGAAATATGTACTATACCCATGTTACTTGGTTGACGGTTGATTGGAGAAAACTAGGTTAATTCTTTTATGTAAATTTAATTTAAAGTGTTATGTGAATGTATGTATTAATTTTGCACATAAGATTCCTATCTAATAAAGTAAGCACTTGAGAAACTAATACGTTATAGTAGTCCTTGATTTGAAAACGTAGAAATTCGCCACACCATCATCTCATTGTTTTGTCAGAGCTTCACAATAGAAGTATCAGAATTGTCCTTTCTCATAGCAAAGACGAAAAAGGATCAACGGAAACTTTCTCTGATGACGCAGTTGTTACTTTATGTAAGGAAATAAGTTTAGTTCTTTGGAGTAGGCCAATCCTATTCAACATCAACTACTTACTCAAAAGTTATATTACAACAATAAGCTGCTTCCCGTCATCGTTTCTTACAGTGGGTATTAGGCAGCACATGATTTTCTTTGCATAGACATTCCAGGCGTGGAATTTATGGGGAAGGCGAAGGGGGACAACGACGTAGTTCTTTGGGCTTCAAGAAGTGCAGTTAAGAGTTCAGCGGTTATAGCAAAACACATTATTCCATAACACGCTGACTCCCACCACTTTTACTACTTTAGAGTCTGCACGCTATTCTCAGTCTTGCATTCCACTACTCTTATTGGATTTTAGCGTAATAAACACTCATTTCAACTCTCCCCGTT
This sequence comes from Pogonognathellus flavescens, assembly GCA_019776165.1. Classification (NCBI taxonomy): domain Eukaryota; kingdom Metazoa; phylum Arthropoda; class Collembola; order Entomobryomorpha; family Tomoceridae; genus Pogonognathellus; species Pogonognathellus flavescens. Next base: position 652 of record JABASD010000694.1, on the reverse strand, counting down.
GTTCATTGCTCATTCTAAGAAAATCATGCTTTTGTCTACGGCTTGCACGTTCTAGGCTCGTATTTGTTAGTCAGGAGAGAAAGGGGAGAAGTAGGGAAATCAAAGGGAAAGTCGGAGAAATCGATTACTCGGTGAAGTTCCCCTTTTGGAACGATACTGTTACCACTTCCACCACCACATTCACCAGTCTGAAGCTGTACAAACATCTAACTATACCGGGCGCTAAATAAACCGACATACACCGATTACTACACGAGGAATACGGTCTACCATGAGATTATATCAATTCAGGTTGGTTGACATTGTGTAATTTAATTACATTATTGCATTCTATTTATCGTATGTACAAGGTGATTTCTTTATTCATATCAAACGTTCGATTTATCGTGCTGCATTTAGACCGTGGTTTATTTATGGTGCTTTCACCTCTTCCTTAGATTTGTACTAGAATTCTAATTGCCATAATATTTTGTCCGATTTTACTCGCTATTATCAAAACTGTTACATTAAAAGTGCCTATAGTAATTGTAATTTATTAGACCGATAGGATAGAGGTCTTATAGAAACAGGGATGATGTCCGTCTGTCTGTCCGTCTGTCTGTCCGTCTGTCGTCTGTGCACAACTATCCTATCGGTCTCTGTACATTTGTTA